>JADRCH010000100.1:389367-418455 GCA_019843965.1 Rhynchomys soricoides | reverse complement strand
GGTGGAGAGCTCAGAGAAGGATCTGCTCTCACTTGGACTTAAGGCTTTTACACCCCACGTGTGGCAGCACACCTCTTTAGTCCCAGCCCTCAGCAGGCAGAAGCCAGTGGGTCTCTAGAGTTCAAGGCCAACGTGATCTATATAGTGAGTTCCAGACCAGCCAGAGGTACACATCAAGACCCTGTCTGAAAAGAAAGGTATCTAAATTCTTTACAGAGTAGTGGAGATTACTTGTCAGTTCAGCTGGAAAGAGTGTCATAGGCAGAACAGAATAAACTGAGCTATCGAGGCTACAGAAACAGTACCTGTTAGGAGCCATATTTCCGCCAGACTAGATGGGGGAGGGGCTCAGCTGGGAACTTGTGAGGATGAAATGTGAAGAGTTCTGAGGGCCTGCCAGGAGCCCAGGCTCACATGCTGACGAGGTGTACACCTTAATCCCCTGGAGAAACCCCAAGGAAATGAGGAAAGAGGAAGGGGAGCAATGGTTAAGGAGGATGAGCCAAGATAAGCACTTGGTCTGCGTCATAATAGCTGTGGTGGAGTGGTCAGGTTCCCAGTGAGGCTTGAAGAGGCGGGCCCATCTGCCTTTGAAGTTCTTTCTCTGACCTCATCAGAGGGATATTGAGATTCCAGACACTGGAACCCAGAGACAGGAAAGAAGCTATTGTGATGTTGTAGATGACGGTGATATACAGGCTTCAAACACCAGCAAGCCAGGAGGGCAGAGGGCAGGAGACCTGCAATATGTTTAAGAAATGCAACAGCTGGCCTAGTAGCCACAGAGGGCAGGGCTTGAAAAGGTGAGCATCTGAAATGACTCTCACAGAGCAGGCACAACCTGGAGGTGGGATGGCTGGTGCTTCTTTCTGTTTGAGCCTGTTGATTTTGAGGTGCCTGAGGTATTGCTAGTAGTATGAAATATAGCCAGGGTGAGAGCTCCATTAACCCAGAAGCTCTGGACATACTGGTAATCCCTGGCCATGGTGAGAACCATGAGGAGGCTCCTAGGATTGTTGGCACCAAAATCTATAATCATGCAGAGATGGAGGCCCCACCTGAAATTCACACTGAGCCAGAACCACATATCTGGGTACTTGTTTTGTAATAAGTACCTTGCTAGTTCTTACAACGCATACAATGTTGAGATCTGTGGGCATGGAGAAGAAATCAGAAATAGCAAGATTTAAGGTAAGCTTTAAAATCAACTTGAAATGGGGACCCATTTGAGGCATGGCCAAGGCATATTTCACACACAGTGGCCTTCACAAATGATGTCAGAGGCTCCTAGGCACTTCAAGCATTTCCTTGGCCCCTGCTAAAGAACCTGATAAAAAGAGAAATAGTCAACTCAAAACTATGAAGGAGGCTAAAAAACCCAGAATCGCCAGAACTGTCTGTCACAGAGAACTAGGAGAGTCAGTCAGGGCAGGTTCCAAACCAAAAGACAGCATTTGAGTCTCCAGGAGAAGCTAAATGATTTTGAAGGCTGGGGGTGTTCTGTTTGTCCTCAGGAACAGAATCCAGCTCCACTGGCAGCTTGGAGAGTGGTGGACTGGGTGGAGAGGGAGAATAGACCATCAGCTTCCAGGAAGAAAGGGGCTGGAAGGAAGCAGCTGAGTGTGAGGGCCCACCCACCAGTGTTCATTAGGTGTGTCCTCTGAGGGAAAGATTGCATTTCTAAAACATGAGCTGCCTTTAGGGTAACTACCTCATACTTCTGGGTCTGGACTGCTCCAGTTTCCGTAGGGAATGCCCTACTTCCTGGGAAGCCCCTGAGTCACATGGGCTTGTTGACCAGATGAACCGAACCTTCAAACCAGAATAGGTTAGCTGTTTTGTCTGACAGAAACTGTCAAGCCACCATATTGGGCCTGAGCAGGGCCATTCCGTCAGTTCTAGAACTCAGCAGTGGCAGCTACGTAACAGTGAAGATTTTACTCCTCCCTCCACACTGGCAATATAAATGGCAAAAGGAGAATGTGTATCTTCTTCCATGTAGGCTTACTAGTCACAATAAGTGAAAGAAAAGAAAGTACCATTCAAATGAGAAAGAAAACAGGGTTTTGGTTAACCACAGGTTTAATTTGAACCCACGGTGTTAAAAACAACAGCGGGGGAGGGGGAAGCTGTGGCTATCATTACAATGACTAAAATGTCCTTTTACCCATCTGAATAATGTGAAGTACCCCAGACACACTGCACCTACTTTGGGGGGCTGCAGCTCTCTGCATACTGTGTGGTTCTTGCCTCTGTTCTGTCTGTCTCCTCTGCCTAGACTCCTACCTCTGCTTTGTCTAGGAATTGAAGACCATCTTCAATCCCAAACTATTTACTTCCTAAGATCCCCTGGGTCCCCAGAGCTCTCCTGGCCAGGTGAGATGTGTGGTTCTTTGTCTGTAAGCCACTGCCCTGTCAATCTGTTCTTTGACTCACTGGCATCTGTGCTGCGGTTAACACGTGCTCAGTTTGAGTGGTCTGATGGGATGCTATGGGCTGTTCAGAAAGCACTCTGTGACTGGAAAACAAGTAGAATGTACTGAGACCAAGAAGGGGATATCCATATCAGTCATCCAGCTGGCCTCTTTAGAGAGGAGTCAATGCTCAAGGCTGCTTTATTGAACACAATAGAAAATTGGATTGCATCATCTAGGGCTCTTTTCAGCTCTGCGAGTCTCTAGTGAGCACTTAATAGACACTTGCTGGGTGTACTCTAACTAAAGGTAACAATCTATATCCTAGACCACAAGATCTGAGCCACAGAGGACATCTTGAGCTCAGCCCTCAATACTCAAGATATATTGGCCACATTCCTTTCCAAGCCTTTCCAGGAGGACTGACTAGTCCTTTAAAGACACTAGTCTGTGCTGGGGACAAGGCTATTTCCAAATATTTTGGATCCCTGCCCTTCTTATGATAAAATGAACACAAGTGTAACATTTCCTTGCTTGCTTGGTCTGGTTGTTATGATTACCCAACACTGTCACTTGCTTCTTCTTTGTTACTGTACAAGGTGTAGACTCTGTCTCCGTCCACCGCGTGGTCCACACTGGTCTAGTGTGACCTCCTTTCTAAGCACTGTCACTCCGGTTGTCAGCCTTGTCTCATCTTACCTTTTCATTTTAGGAATCCTTATATGTCACTAAGACTGCATTCAAGATTCTTGGGCCCTGAAAACTAAGTAGCTGACCAGTGTAGTATGTTTGTTTTAGTGGTGACATTTGACTTCTGCAGAGGGAAGGCTCCTGCTGGTTTTCCGACATATTCTAAAGAGGTGGCCTTGCTTTGCCAGGTGTCTGTGGCCCAGAACCAGTGTGTGAGCACCTGTTGCTTGGTTCTTTAGGTCACCTAACCTCCTCATTGTCTACATGGCATTTCTGATGCTGTCTTACCTTGACACTAGATATAAATTGAAATTTTGTTGGATGCTGTAAAGAAAGCCTCTGTGTGGTGTACTCTGGAGTCAGAACTGGCTGAACATCTGAAATCCCATCGCTGGGTACCTAGGTAAATCCACATGGCTCCTCCTCAGCATCTCAGCCACTATTTCCTCATCAAATGGGGGCAATTAGTGGCTACTTCAAGCTGTGTGTGAGACAGCAGAGCTTAGATACATTGTATTATGTAACACAGGGTTTCTAAGAATCAATCAATAATTCCTCTTTCCCTCCAGCACACCTTCCTGTAAAACAAAGCCATGAGTCTCCCAAGCTGGGGGATTTTGGCAGATGCTCATTCACTCTGCATGGTCTTTTTTGGGGGACAAACTCATCACTTCACAGAACAGCACTGCTGTAGACAGGTGGAAGTTCTGGCAGAGAACTTCCATGTTGCCTTTGACCTCGGTTTCAGAAGAACAGGGCCGACATCTATCCACCTTGGCCAAGTGTGACACTGTATTTTCTTGCTCTTTCTGCAGTGAACAGAGTATCTGCCAAGCACGGGCCTCTGTGATGGTCTACGATGACACCAGTAAGAAATGGGTACCAATCAAACCTGGCCAGCAGGGATTCAGCCGGATCAACATCTACCACAACACTGCCAGCAACACCTTCAGAGTTGTCGGGGTCAAGCTACAGGATCAGCAGGTAACTTCTGAAGTCAGCATCATACCCCTGAGCTGCAAGCCTGCCGGTGCATGTTTGGGGAAAAGAGGGCCCAGACACTTCACCATCTGCAGTGAGAATCATTTCCCATGGCATATGCAAACAGTAAGCTACACCTTTCCGCTCCACTGTGTCAGATCAGAATGTAATGACTAATAAAATATAAAGTAAGATATCCTGTCAGTTCAGAATAAAATAATTGTGAGACGGCTTTGAAAAGTTTAGTTTGTATGGGCTAGGGAGATGGATCCATAGATAAAAGCACACAGGCTGTGCACAATTGAGGAAGACACTTGGCATCAACCTCTGCTGCTACACTTACGTGCATACATATGCGCATACCAAGCACAAAAAGAAAGAAAAAAGAAAAATATCCTGTATGGATCTTTCACTCTGATCCTGTACTTACCTATGTCTTTAGAACTTCACTATTGAGATTTTGGGTTATATCCCCAGCCCTAAGATGATTGGAGGATTGTATCATCTCTCCCTAACATATAACCTGGACAAATCAGCTGAAGTAATGTGTAGTGTGCCTGGAAAATACACCTCCAGGTATAACTAACATCTTCTGTCCATTCATGTCACACATAACCAAGGCAGACTAGTCCAAAGTGACTTGCTAAGTGCCCTGTGCTCCGTACCCTGTTGCCTTTGGGAGGACAGACTGGGATTCTGAACAGTAAGGCTAGAAGATCTGTGGTTTCATTGTTTATAAAAACAAAGGCTGAGATGGACCTAAGTTCAATTCCCAGCACCCACATAGCAACTTACAAGTGTTCATAAATCCAGGTTTCTTCAGATACCAGGTGCTCACAGACATACATGATGTTGAGACATACATGCAGGCAAAACACCCATACATCTAAAGCAACAACAATAATGATAATAAAATAACAACACTTTTTGTAAAAACAGCTCTCCTTAAATGGTGTTTTCTAACAGCTTTGTGGTCAGGCTGGCTAAGAGAATACTAGGTTTCCTGCTGTCTCTGAAGCCTGTGGCAGCAAGTTAACAATGTAAAGAGTAACTTGGAGTTCTGGTGTAGGGATTGCCCATTGGCAATCCCTAAACCATGAACTCCTGTGGCCTTTAGAGGCACTCCTTTCCCTTGGTGACAATGTCTTTCTGGGCATATCCTTTGACATGAAGCTACTGTTCCTGAATCATGGTGGGGATCCATAAGTGGTTGCTTTTTTAAAAATCTAGAACTGAGGCTGGAAATCTCATTCATCATCCCATGTATGCTAAGCAAAGGCTGCATGCATGCTAGGCAGGTGCTCTACCACTAAACCAAAGCTGCAGCCATTTGGTCACTCCTGAAGCTCCAGTTCTGTGAAATGAATAGATTTCTTTATAAAGTTAGCCTGCCTCTGTGCCTCATTATAGTAATGAAAACAGACTAACCACAGCATACTGTTGAAGATGCTGTGTTGTTTCACTGTGAGCCCTTGAGGGAAGCTGGGCTTTAGGTAAGACTCTGAGAAGATTCTTCTGTCATTAAAGGGAGATCCATTTGGGTCTCAGAATCTTTACCAACTTATACTGTTTTTTAGATTCTAGCCAATAGCATAGGGACCAGGAAGATTGTTCTCTACCATAAGTCTTTTTCTTCATAAAAGACCTTTAGATTACTTTTACTCAGAAGCCTCAAAATCATGTTAGACAATATTTGGTGTTTCAAGGGCTTTAAAAACAAACATCAACAATTTAAAAAAAAAAAAAAATCCGGAAAGGCACTCCCATACACTCCTGCGCTCTCCAAAATAAGACAGTGGTGTGATCGTGGCCTCCTACGTGGAGAGTGCAACATTTAAAATAAGCTCATCCTTTGAGAGTGCCTAAGTGAGTCCTGCTGAATACTAGGGAATTATCTTTAAAATAAACCTGACTAGAAAAGCTGGCAGCTGGTGTGTATGCCAGGCAACAAGTATTCCAAAGGAGAAAGACTGACCTTTTGAAGACGAGGCTCCACCAAAAGAGAAGTCACAGCAGCCCTAAATTTGAATGTATCTAATAATGTACTTTCCAAATATATAAAGCAGAAATGGACCAATCTGAAAATTTCAGGAAATAGACTAATTGCGAAGCCTACTTGCAGATTCTGATCATGCCTCCAAGTAGCATAGTGAACAAGCAGACAGGAATGAATGAAAACATAGGGGTTTTTGTTAGCATTATTAACCGGCCTGACCTGGTTTGTGTTATGGAAACTGCAGCCAGCAGCTGTACAGTATTACAGTGTCTTAGTTAGGGTTTCTACTGTGAAAAGACGCCATGACCACAATAACTTGTAATAAGGAGAACATTGAATTGGGGATGGCTTACAGTTTCAGAGGTTTAATCCATTATCATCATGGTGGCATGTAGGCAGACATGTTGAACGAGCCAAGAGTTCTACATTTAGATTGGCAGGCAGCAGAAAAAGAGTGACACTAGGCCTGGCTTGAGCTTCTGAAACCTCAAGCCCCCTCTAGTGACACACTTCCTCCAACAGGGTGCTGTGCAGATAGCCAGTCCAGGGGAAATGAGAGGCCACTGTCAGCTGTTTTGCTGGCAGGGAGCCGAAGCATGTCATCCTCTCTGCAGACTCAGCTTCTAACTCCAGCTCTCCCTTAGTTTACTGGGTAACTCTGGAAGTCACTAGTTTTCCCCAGACCCCGTGAGAAGAATTCCTCAGATCCTGTGAGTTCTTCGAAGTGATTCCCTACCCACACTATTCCTGTACCTGGGACAGATGTTCTTGTTCCTATGATTCTTGCATTCTGAGTCCCTTCTGAGAGCCAGGCATCTCACCTCACAGACTCGGAAGTCTCACTTCCTCTGAACATCTCTCCAGGAGTCCTGATTTGTTCTACCTGCAGCAGATTCACTTCCAGGCCTCTCTTTCACAGCTTTCTCTTTAGCTTGCTCTCATTTTTTTGCACTTGTTTTTCGAGACACACTTTCTTTGCGTACTAGCACTGGGTAGCCTGGACTTGCTTTGTAGACCAACCTGGCCTCAAACTCAGAGAGATCCCCCTGCCTCTGCCTCCCCAACGCTGGGATTGAAGGAGTGTGCCACCATACCTAGCATTGCTCTGGTTTCTTAATGTCCATCAAAACTGTAGATGGAATATTGGACACAGAACTCCTGCTGCGTGTTGACTGGGACAAACTGAAACAGGGTCTTAGCTCGCTGGTTCTATATAGGACTCCAGCCGCTGATCTTAAACAGCCATCTTAACCTGGCTCACTTGGCAGTCCATCTCATTCATACACTTCACAAAAGCTCAGTCCCTTTTTCAGTGGCCTAAAAACTAAACCAGTCAACTGCCAGCTTGGGTCTTCAGCTTACCAACACACACATGTAAATCTGCTCCCTTCTCAGGACCCTGTATACAGATATTAGCCAAAGTCTCTGCCTGTTGCTGTGTAGCAATTAAGTTATGAAATGGTTCATCTCTTCTTCTGACTTAGTGCATGTGTGTCCATTGTTGGTGGACCCAAGTCCATCTTTCACAGGATAGGGACCTAGGATGATGCTGTTCTAGATATTGTCCATAACTGCTATTCTGACTTTTTCTGATTCAGTAGCACAGCAGTCTGAACAGTTAAGGAGAACAACAGTCCGTTAGCATAGTCTTCCCACTCCAAGGGCAAGAAGACTCGTAGTTGGAGGGTCACACAGCAGAGTGACAGCCACAGCCCAGAGTGTCATCAGGCTACTGTGGACTTCAGGGAGCACCACTTACTAAATAGCCTGAAATCATTCTCTTTCAGTGTCTAGAACAGTAAACATCTAGAGAGCAGCAGGCCTGCTGTTGAGAGGGTCTGCCTTCTCTTTCCCTGCCTGGCTTGACATTGTATCTGACACACTGTGATGTCTGTTGGTTGATTAATAATAAAGACAGTAATGAGGCTGTATGTCTGTGCAATACATTCACTTCTACAAGTTATCCTTGAAACTAGAACTTGTTTTTATGAATTCTCAACACTCTGCTGAGGGCTGTGGGAAACCAAGACCAAATCGTAGAAGACGTTCACCTTAAGGAGCTTCAGATCTAGGCGGTATGGGTAAAGCGTAGATAGCTGGCTTCGGGAGACCCTTTCAGAATCCCCACAAGATCAGTAAGGCAGCATTCGATCTTCCACCTTATTGGAGAAACTGAGCCGCAGAAAGCTGCATTGATCCCCTAAGTGGCACAGCGAAGAGACAAGGTCTGGACCAGAACCCAGCCAGGGAGCCCAACCCCCAGCTCAGACCTGGTTAAATGAAATAAAAAGCTTTGCAACCATTTACTTTTGGTCTGAAATGGTCCTCTCACCCTTTTACTTCTGTGAACCTCACCCACCCCACCCTGTGGCTGACAGGATACAGGGTCTTTGCCCCATGGCAGTTCCCTGCAGCTCACTTACATTTTATTTATTTACATGTATTTCTCGCTTTTCTCCTCCAGGTTGTGATCAATTATTCAATTGTGAAAGGGCTGAAGTACAATCAGGCAACCCCCACCTTCCATCAGTGGCGAGATGCCCGTCAGGTCTATGGCTTAAACTTTGCAAGTAAGGAAGAAGCGACCACATTCTCCAACGCCATGCTCTTTGCCCTGAACATTATGAATTCCCAAGAAGGAGGTAAGCAGGGTTTTATCTCTCCTGGATGCTGAGACTCTTGTTTTGTGTCCCAGCTCCGACTGGCTGTCATCCTGACATGGCTACTTCACTGTTGACATGATATAGAGCCTGGTACTTGACTTGAAGTTCAGAGTAATGACTAAGAGGGAGTAATGTACCATTTGTGAAATTCAGGTCTGCAGGGAAGTGCTCCTGAAGCCCTCAGTGAGGTATGCTTTATGTTGTGCATCCTACTTCCATGTCCCAGAATGTACACCTGGCAAGAAACTGACTAGGCAGAATAGTGACGTAAAAGGAGTCCTAAGCTCTCGGCACTTTAGGATTCAGAGTTCACAGGTTAGTAACTAGCTGACAATTGTGTTCACCAAGTACTTGGGGAATACAAAAGGAAACAAGGAGCTGCCCGTCTGGGCTGTAAGGGTGACCACAACAACAGCGCTGGCCAAAATTAAAAACATAACAGTATCTGGGGCTTGGGTCCAGGTGTACAGCAGCTAGCTGAAACTGGAAGGGTGGCAGCTTGGACCCAGTAAGGTTTGAGGTGGGGACTAGCAATAGCACCTGAGCAGAACAGCAAACTGCTCGTGGCCTTATTGCAGCAGCTTTGAGGGAGGACAGGGACCTTCCCATCAAAGGTCTTGCTGGCCTTAGACATTGGCCCTACAGTTGGCAGGCATCTTACTTAACCACGGTGAAGTATGGTGGGTGGCTATGGACTAGGCTTGGAGTCATGCTGCTTGGTTTGAGCTCTGGTTTGCTTCATTCCAGCCAAGGAACCCATGAGCAACTTAGTGAAGGTTCCTAGGTCTCAGCATCCCACCTACAAATGCAGTGTGGAGAGTTAGTTTACATTCAAATGAGCCAGATGTTTCTTTCTCCATACTGTGGCAAGGCTAGGGTTTCTGGTTTCAAGTCCAGTGGTTTTGCAGCTGTGCTTCCGGGGGTCAAGGAAATGTACATCTTGGTTTGGTGAGCTCTGCCTATGCTGCAGCCCCTGGCAGGTTTCTCATACCAAGGCTAAGAACTCAGATGGGACAGCGAGGCTGGCTCATGCCATCATTCAGATCCCTTGCAGGAGAATAAGGAGGGCTTTGGGAGTTGGTTGTCTGCCTTCTTGCTGACACCTCCTCCAGAAATGTCCTGTCTTTTGCCTGCACTGTTGGTTTGCTCAGCCCCCAAGCAGAGAGAGGTGTTGACCATTGTTCTTGCTCACTCCATCCTGCTCAGTCCTCCTCTCCAGCAGCAGGGAGACCCTCTAATTCACTTGAGTCAGTAGGAAGAGCCAGCAATTCCAGTGTCCTAGAGTCAGGAAGCAGGGTTCTAACCTAGCTCTACTGCTGCACTGCAGAGTTTACAGGTTTGTTGGGTTTGTTTGTTTGAGCTCTGTTGGTGTTCTAGACTCTGGAATGGCAGGGTTGGTGGAAGGTTTATTCCACAGGGAAGGAATGGGAACAAAGGTATTTGGTGTGGACAAGCCACACCTGCTAAGCACATTGCAGCATGCAGCTAGAAAACAGATTTTGAATTTTCTGAGCTAGAACTTAACTGTTTTAAGAAAAAGGTATGTATGTTTTAAACAGTTCTAGAATGTACTAAATTTTCTAGGAATATAACTATGACATACATCAGAGGGAAACTAGGCTTGGTTCTGTTGGTAACTTTACTGAGAGTTGTTTTCTGTTTTGGAAAACCCGGTCTCCAGCACTGTAGCTGTGATATTTTAGACATCCAGACAATTCCCCTGTAATAAGTCTGTCTGTGGCGGCCACATTTCCTCAGAGTCTCTAGGCAGGTGCAAGCAGCTGTCTGTCTCTTGTTGTAGATGTGTCTGACCTTTTATACACACAGTGGACACTTCTTATAGATCACTTCTCTGCCTCCCTTTGCAGAACACTTAAGGTGTTACCCAGATTTTTCTGATCCATGTAGAGCAGTTATATAATCCCTGAATTGCATTTCAGGGTAATATGAGACATTTCAAAATGTTGCTGAATCTGCAGATGGTCGTAATGACATGTGCTGGTGGTAGGTATGTAACCTGACTGTTGTATAGGATGCCTTGAGCCAGGGAGATGCCCTTAAGGGCTACGCCTGAGCCACTGTTTCCACATCCAGCATTCTCTCAAGATTCACCACAGACATCTTGTAATAATGTTATTCCAGGAGAGCAGGGCCAGGACGGCACTTAAAGCAAGGTGCCTAGGTGTGGGACTTTGTCTCCTTCCCCTCAAGCTTCAGCTGACATTTCCAAAGGTAGGAAGATGTCCAGGCCCAGGCAGGGTCTACAGGGTTGGAACTTGGGAAGGAACCTGAGGTGTCATGAAGCCACAAGTTTATTATTGGTAGTCAGGGCTTGGGTCAGGTGTTTCCAGGCTCGAGGCCTCTTAGCCAAAAAACTGAAAATCACACAGATTTGCAAAAAATAGAAGATAATGTATCCGGAGCAAAGCCAAGGTGCATTTTAAAGATCTGAGGAGGTTCTGGGGTGGTTAGGTATATTGTTCAGAGAGGGGAATGTGTGCACAGTAGGTGCAGGAATACACTGTCAAGACTGACAATAGGCATCATGAGTTTGAGGGAGCACTTGGGGGTTCCAATCACTTTCTGAGGCTCCCTCCTATGGGGTTCAGGAAGGGGAGGAAGTGGTTAGTTACTAGGGGCCATAGTTTAGCTAGTTTTGTTTTGGTTGATAGACCAGGTCACAACCATTTTTTCTACTGCGAATGTCTCTCATCATGCATCTAGCTGTAATGATATGATGTGATCTCCAATATACACTGACTAAGGTAGGAGATACAGGGTTCTCCCCGAAAGTTTATAGACAGGTTTGCTTTATACAGTCAAAACCAGTTCAGGACAAATCAGCTCCTCTGCTCTTCCCACCTATCTACCCGAATACATTAGGAATGCACTATATAGAAATGTATCCAGATTGAATAACTATGCATGGCAGAGAAACGTGTACTGTTTAGAGGGGGTACATGTAGTCTGATAGCATGCACGTGGGGTTTGAGGAGGTTCTGAGCTGGTTAGGTGCATTGTTCAGAGAAGGCTGTGAGCATAGTGCAGGCAGGTTAAAGAGGCGGGCTGCCAGGCGCATTATTGCAAGACAGGTGTGTGGAGACCAGAACCAAATCGGGTCATAGGCTACTAAACTATGTCTTATGTTTACCTGCTTCAGGTTTGCATTTTGTAGGTAACAGAACTAACATCCAATCTGGGGGTGAGACTTACACAGAATGTATTAAAGCTAGGTCCACACCAAGGGTTCTCCCCCTATCCCGGGCAATCTAGGTCAGAGACGCCGTTTCTTCCTGGAGGCCGGGGTCAGAGTGGGGCTTTGGGAAGCAGGCCGGTGCAGGGCATCGTTTTCCTTTTGGTTCTTGCTAATGAAGACCATGCAGACCTTCCCAGTAGGTGTAGTGCAGAGCCCAAAGACACTTCTGAGAGACAGACTACCATATTCAGAACTTAGGACTCTTCCTTTTGGCATACTAAGAATACCTTTGCCCCCACGAGTCTGAGTCCCTGCAACAACTGTGTGATATTGAATTCACAGGGAAGCAGCCCTGCTATTGCTCATAGCCCGTCTGGCCTTGGGCAAGACCTGAGCCTCAGTTTCCCATTTCCTAGAATTCCGTTCCTACCAGAAATGAGATCATGAAGGAAACGTTAACAACAGGAGTTTTGAAGACAAGTAAGTGCAGAACAGCTTTAGCCTGGTCAGGGGTCAGCCACGTGCTGCACCCAAGCTCGCTATGGAGGTGGGCAGCTCCTTTAAAAGCATCAACTGGCTACCAGAAGGTGAGCCTGGGAAAGTCCCGGATGTTAGACATGGTCTGGAAAGGGGCAGAAGGCAGAGCTGGAGGATGAACGATCAAAGGCAAGGCTGTTGGTTTGGGATTGGATCGGCTGATTTCTAATATGGTTGTCTGAGGAGTCCCAGGGGTCAGCATTTTGTATTCCCTCAGACCTGTGAATAGGCTTGGTCTATCTTCTCACTGTGAACCTGGCTAAAGTCTTAAACCTTGGAGCTTCTTGAAATCAGCCTCAGTTTTGCTTCCCACAAACCTTATTTTGCTAGAGATTATCAAACTTTTCCCTCAAAGAGATAGAACTCCTAAACTGGTTTTGCATTTCCCTGGCTGTGTGGCTGTGGGCTATTGTTATGGCTTCCTCTGGGTGTGCCTCTGGGGCTCTGTGAAGGCCAAGTCACACTTCCTCCCCAGACTTTGTTGCCAGGCTTCTGCCTTATCTCATCTGGCCTGACCCCTACTGGCCACACTGTAAAAGGTGGACCTCTGTGTTTGTCCACCCACCTCACTAAAGAGAAGCAGGGTCCCTGTGCAGACAACACACATGCCCCTTACACTTTCCTCCTGCTATGTCTTCCCACCTTTGACCCCTTCTCCCCCTCTCTTGCCTGACATATTCAGAACCCCCTTAGCTCCTCACTCTCCTCAGTGTGCCCCCTGGTGCTATATTTTTTGCCTCTCTCCTGATGCACAGCCCGATCCAGCACATGGATTCAGGCAGGTTTGGAAATTTAAAAAACAGTCTCTAGAACCTCAGAAGCCAGCATGATATCTGATGTGGGTACACCCTGACAAGGCTTGGGGACCGCCCCAGGTCTAGGCAGGCCTGGTGCTCATTTACAACATAGTCCTTGACATAGTTTTAGCTGCCTTGTGCTTGGGGAGGAAGGGATGTGTGCTGGGCTGAGTCCCAGCAGAACTATCTCCTGATCTCCTGCCAGCTCCCTCTCCTGAGGGTAAGGACAGACCCAACAAGTTAGCCTAGACTTGACCTTCCAGATAAGGTCCAAGCAACCATCTGTCTTGGCTGCCAGTGCTTCCTGACCTGCACAGCCCTCCACAATGCACCCTGCCTTTGATTTACTTTATGACTTGGCCCAGTGCTCTCTCCTGCTGTTGATATGTCTTTTGTATTGCTCTGACTGTGGATTTATCCCAGATGATCAGAGAACCTGGGTCCCTCCCCTGGCTGTGAACACACTGCCGCTGTTCCATTGACCAGGACTCTTAGTTGGCTGGGTTAGGCGATGAGCTTCTCTGGAGCAAGAGTGTTGCCTTCCATATGTGTATTTACCTACACCCTAAGAGACTGACAAGCAAGTGTTTGTGGTGCGTGCATGAGTGAGTGAGTAAGAGAGCAGGTCCACCTTGTGTTCCTGCGTTAGATTGTGCACCTTGCAAATATACCCCTCACTTCCTACCTCTGTATCCTCTTCTGAAGACCACAGTGGAGCTCCTGAACCGCCAGCACCATTTGACACCTGTGAAATTGGGCTCAAGGTGAGGGGTGCTATCTGTGATTGAGGGACATGGTCAATGGAATTGTCTCACACAGAAATCGCACCCGTCACCTTGGCCTGCTGAGCGCCACCCCGAACCAAGAAGCACACCACCCCAAACCAGGCAGCAACCCTGGTGAAGTACCTGTGAGTGTGGCCCTGATGTGTGTGAGTTACAAAAGGAGCTTTGGATGTGGACCTGAACAGTGTGGGGTTTGGATGCAGATCTGGACAATGTGTATGTCTCTGTGACCACCAGGGCCAGCAGAGTAACAGTCTGTGGGAGATAAAGTAGTTCAGTCCAACATGACTAAGCAGCTGGTGTTGGTTCAAACTTCGGGAGTCTGACCCCCAAGTAATTTAGTTCAGTCCTATTTAAGTACAGCACAATATAGTGTAAACTTCCCTGGTGATAATTAACACCACTGTGTGACATCTTCCATAAACTGTAGGTTGACAAGCTCACAGTAAGGGTCTGGGGGAGGATCCAGTGTGGTCTTGGCCACATAGTGCAAAGATCACCAGGCTGTTAACCATTTTGCCCTGAGCCTTCTGGGCAGATAAAATGTTATGCGTCCCTCCCTTTGAAGGGACAACCCTGTGTGTTTAGCATTCCTGGTCCCCTAGTGCTTATCTGTGAGCACAGAGACCTCCATACCTTCCATAAGAGAGGTCTCTGTACCTCCCATAAGACAGGCCTCCGTATCTCCCCTAAGGCAGGCCTCCGGACCTCCCCTCAGACAGGTCTTGTAACTCCCATATGGCAGGTCTATTCTCCAGCTCTTCTACAAGGTACTTAAACTTTCCAAAATTGTTTCTTTATCTGTGAAATGGGTTGTCACACTTACCTCACAGGGGTGTTGTGAGGGCAACACAAGACATTGTACAAGTTCTTTGTCACCTGAAAAAAATCACTCCAGCAGCTTGAAATGTCTCTCCTCACGAAACACTCAAGTGACAGTGCTGATAGTGCACTAGAGGGATACAGACTAGGAGGACATGGTCTCTGCAGGGAGTTTACATGAAGGTCTGAGGAAAGGCTCTGCCCTTCATGGGAACCCTTGATCTCCGAGCATTGTTCTGGCCTTGTCCTTTAAAGTGGTGCTGGCTTATCTGCAGTTTACATCCCAGGAGAGAAAAGCTGCCTTCTCCTTCACCAAGGTCACTTCCTCAACACTGATGGCAACATGCCACTGGGGCTTCAGGCTTCCTGAAACACCACAGACCCAATAACAGTGTGAGACAGTGACTGTGCCCAGCTGACACACTCCTGTCCTTCTGGTACTCGGAGAACAGCCAGGCAAGGCAAGCTACCTGTAGTCAACACAGCCAGCTGACAGGAGGGACACAGACTGGAAGCAGGGGACCCTTCTGTGCCCTAGCTGCCTGCCTCCGTTCCACACTCTATTATATTTAGCAAACATAGACCCAAGGCGTCGTTTCTGCACGCCCCCACGCCAAGTCTTGCTTTCCTTTATCTTTGAAGTCAGGCACAGGGCTGCTGAGGTGTCCTGGTTGATGAAGGTGCTTGCTGCTCCGTCTAACAAGCATAGTTCAGTGCCAGGATCCACAGTGGTGAAAGGGAGAACCAGCTCCTGGCAGTTGTGCTCTGGCTTCCACACAAGCACACGTAAAGTAGACAAGAGTGAGGCTTGTAAGGAACGAAGCGCTGTGCATACACAATCTGTGTTGCTCCTGGGGCTCAGGGCCCCTCTGACACTCACGCTGGTGGTGTGACACCTCTGGGGCTGTATAAGCTCCTTACAGAAGACAAGAGCCTCCCTTTGTGGCACTGCCATTGTACATATCCTTCCTGCGTCTTCATAGCATCTCTTGAGTTCTCTACTTTAAAAACAGGGAGACAATGGCTCTTAGCATTCCTTAATTTGCTAATACCACACTAATGATAAAGACTTGAGTGTGCAGTCCAGGTCTCTGCCCATCACACTGCCTCCCAAAGGACTCTGCATGTCCACTAGCTAGCAGACTGTAATAACACACCTTCATCAGAACTATTTGTGCACGCTTCCCCTGGCCCATCTTTGTGTGCAGAGAACGTAACTGGAGAATTGATTTATGTCTGTCTTCTTTCCTCATGGCATGTATAATCTGCCTACCGAATAACTCCAATCCTAGTGTGCTAATGAACACCTGTAGCTGTAGCACTTGGGAGACTGAGCAGGAGGATTGCTTCGAGTTTAACACCAGCCTAGACTACATAATGAATCCTTGTCTCAAAAGAAAAACCACAACAATAGTAATTTTAAAAATAGCCTCTTGCCAGCTTCGACTCTTTGGTGTGAAAAGCTGACTTAAATATTGTAGCTAGCCATGCCCAGGATTCACAAAGCCAAGTCTTGACCCTGAGATCTACAATCTTCACTATCGAGAGTAGATACGGCGTGTGATCGAGTGGCCTGGTTCCACCTTACTTGTCTGCCGCCTGTGTTCATTGGTCTGTCCATTCATTCAAAACAACTGGGTTTTTATACCACCCACCCAGTCAGTTTGCCTACCTCTATGTTTAGCCTACTTGAGTCTTTTCCACACAGCAAACAGATCTTTTCAGCTTTCAGTACAGTCTGGTCACATCTTAGTCAGAGCTCTGAGGGCCATCAGTCTTAACTCAGAAAGGAGTCCAGACCCTTACAGGGCTTGCCTGCCCTCGTCCTGACTGCCTTTCTGAATTTTCTCTCTACACACACCTTGCTTAGGTTTATCCAGATGCACCAGCCTCCTACCATTACCCAGAAACACAAGGGCTTGATGTAGGACCTACACACTGAGTATGTCATTAAGGTCACAGTTCCTTTGCTCACTTCACTGGGAACTGCCTACACATCACCCAGTTAGAGTTAGCCTGTTACAACAAGTGTAAATGAATTATATAGTCTGGCTAGCCTGTATAAAAGACACAGAATCCTGGTATTTTATTTACAAGCTGTAAGCCTAGATTGGCAGATCTCTCCAATCTCCAGATTGTGCTTAGTCTCTCCTACATCCAATCCATATGCCCCTTGTTACTTGCTGTCTGAGTCTTGTCCAAGCTGCCTTGTTCTGTCAGTCCATCCTCAGAGTGCACTTCTCAGCCACATGCTCCTGGTCCATCCCATCTAATGGAGACCTTCTCCCCTGCTCCCTCTTGAAACCCTTCACTCAATTCTCAGGTCCTGCCTCTCTCTCCTGCCCAATCACAGGCTTTGGCCTGTTATTAACCAATAGCTTTAAATTAGGGAGCAAGGTGTACACAACAAAAGCCAGGGTTCGTGAGAACTCATTCATCTGGTCAACCCCAGATCTTGGGGTTCAGACTTTAGCATTTGTATATGCAGCAACACACCAACCCCCAGCAATCACGTTAGTGCCTATCTCTCATTCTGCTGTATTTTTCTTATCTGAGTTATATCTTCTTGCCTACCTTGTCTCTCAATGATAAGCTGGGCAGCAGTTTGTGTCCATGCTGTCCCTAGCGTCTAGCCAGGGTCACCTGTTTAAATTGAATAAATAGCGTCTGGGAGTTACTGGCCTTCTAGTGTGGGATTGGTAAGATAAAGTAGTCCTACACCACACTCATTGAGCTCACTGCCAGATTAAGAAAAGAGGCTGTGGATGTATGTCGTCAAGTGCTGCAGTGGAAGGAAGCTGGAGGCTTCCGTCCTCCAGGCAAAGGAAATGGAGCAGGCTCTTTGGATAGGTGGGCATGTGGTAAGTTTTTCTGTCACTATAGTAAAGTACTTAAGGAGCCTAAAGAAGAAAGGATGTTTGACTCAGCTTAGTTTCAGAAGTCCCAGTTCTGTACCAAGGCAAATTGTGGTCGGAGGGCGTTGAGGAGAGTGTCCACCTCATGGAGGCCAGGAAGCAGGAACAAGTTAGGGCAGAGTTTCAGAGACAAATGTACCCTGCAGAGCCACACCACTGACACATCCTCAAACTAGGCCCCACATCCTAATAGCCCAGTGCTCTGACCTCGTCCTTTACCTGATGCCTCTCAATAGCACTGCCATACCTTCAACACACGAAGAACGTTTGGGGACACTTTGTCCCTACATCTTAACACCGTGCCTGCTGTGGGTCTTAAGGATTCATAGATGTTTGCCAGTTAGAAGAGGCTGGAGAGATAACTCAGTGGTTAAGATCACTGGCTGCTCTTCCAAAGGAAATGAGTTTGAGTCCTAGCATCCCCATGGGGGCTCACAATCATCTGTAACTCAAGTTCTAAGGGATCCAGACCCCTTTCCTGACTTTCCTAGCACTTGGTGCACAGACATATGCGTAAAATAAAAATAAAACTTTATAAAAAATCCATTCATTGCTGTGTGTGGTAATGCACACCGGCAATCCTACCTCTTGGCTCAGGAGCTCAGGACTCAGGAGACGAAAGCAAGGAGATCATGAATTCAAGACCAACCCCAGCTACAAGGCAAGACCCTGCCTTTAAAAATAAAGTTACAAGTACCTGGCATCTTTGCACGCTGCTTCAGGGAAGCACGGAGGAAACAGTATCCATATGAAGAGCAATCCTGGGGAGTCCACATGCTCTCTCCCATAGAGAAGGGAGGAAGGAGTCCATGGGTTTAGCTGCCTGATCCAAGTAGGGTTTTTGTTGCTGCAACAAAACACCAGGACCAAAAATCAAGTTGGGGAAGAAAAGGTTTATTTGACTTACACTTCCAGATCACTGTTCATCATTGAAGGAGTCAGGACAGGAACTCACACAGGACAGGAACCTGGAGGCAGGAGCTGATGCAGAGGACATGGAGGGGTGCTGCTTACTGGCTTGCTCCCCATGGCTTGCTCATCCTGTTCTTATAGAACCCAGGACCACCAACCCAGGCATGGCACCACCCCCATCAATCACTAAATAAGAAAATTCCTTACAGCTGGACCTTATAGAGGCATTTTCTCAGTTGAGGTTCCCTCCTTTCAGATGACTCTAAGTTGTCTCAAGTTGAAATAAGACTAGCAACACAACCAACCCCTTCTCAACCTGACACACAAACACATCACTGTTAAGCCACAACCCCTCCTTTCTTATCTATCCCTAAGAGCTCACATTAAAATCATAAATAACTTTAAAAGTCCCACAGACTTTATAAATTCAAACACATTAAAATTTCAGTCTAAAATATCCAATTTAATTAAATCCAATTAAAGTCTTCCAGCTGTGCGCTCCTATAAAAAAATCAAAGTTAAATTAAATACCTTCTTCAAGAGGGAAGAGCCAGTGTAGTGTGAACTTTGCAAAGCCAAACTCTAACAGTATAAATAAGCCAGGGTCCAGTAATCTTAGGATCTGCCATCCTCTTCCAAAGAGATCGAGGCAGTTCTCCAGATCTGCCCTCTGCAGCACAAACCGCCTTTCTGCTGGGCTCTGGCTGACTCTACTCCACTGCTGCTGCTGTTCTTGGTGGTTATCCCATGGTTCTGGCTTCTCCCCAGTACCCAAAAGACCCCAGGACCCTGGGGTCTTCTGCTGCAACTGGGCTATACCTTCACCAATAGCCTCTCATGGGCTCTCTTCATGGTGCCAAGTCTCAACTTCTTTGTATGAGCCCTACACTCCTGGGCCTTTAACTGCCACTGAGACCGCACCTTCACCAGCTTCTCCTGGCCTCTCACAGAGTGAAGCCTCAGCTGCTCTCCATGACCCTTCATTCTCTCAAAACCAGTTCAACATGCTTGACTCTTATCCTACCAAGTTTGGCTGCCTCTAGAACACAGCTTGTGTGCTCTCAGGAAACACTTCCCAGATTTCACTCACCTTAACAATGATGGTCTCTTCTTAAACACCAGCAAATTCTCAGCTCCAGCCATCCAGCATTGAACATGCAAAGGATTCGTTTTAGTAGTTCTGGTGTCTTCAGCCCCAGCTGAATCTTCAATCTAAATAGCAAATGGCCCTGATAGAGTTTTTATATTTCCTTCTGAAACTTCACAAGCCAGACCCCCATTCTCTGCACTGCTTTCAACATTCGGTGGCTTTCTAGCCAAGAGTTCCTAAGTCCACAATCCTCCCAAAAACATTGATAGAGTCTGTCACAGCAATACCCCCAAATCCTGGTACCACTTTGTCTTAGTCAGGGTTTCTATTGCTGCAAAACACCATGACCAAAACACAAATTAGGATTCAAAGGGTTTATTTGGCTTACACTTACCACTGTTTACGGATGAAGGACGTCAGGGCAGGAACTCAAACAGGCAGGGAACCTGGCCATGGAGGGATGCTGCTTACTGGCTTGCTTTGCATAGCTTGCTCAGACTGCTTTCTTATGGGCTGGGCCCTTCCTCATCAATCAGCAATTAAGAAAATGCCCTACAGGGTTGCTTACAGCTGGACCTTATGGGGGCATTTTCTCAGTTTAGGTTCCCTCCTTTCAGATGACTCTAGCTTGTGTAAAGTGGAAATCAGACTAGCACAGTCGCTGATGAGAAAAGGCAGTGAGAACCTAGGCCAGGAATTTAGAAATCCACAGATCCCAAGCCGGGATTTTCCATGAGAACCACTGGGGAATCTCTCTAGGTCCCTGTCCAGGTAATGATGAGGAAGGACTACACCTTCTGATCTTCAACCTGTGGACACAGGCCTGAAGAAGCAAGCCTGAGAAGAGACCAGTGGGAGGCTGTTGAGAGGTCCCCCAAATGAAAACACACACGACTTAGAGCTAGAAAAGCCAGAGAATGTGTGCTTGAGCTTTCAGGAGAGAGGGCAGAGACCAAACGCAAGGGAAACCACAATCCGTGTGAGGAAACGGGCATGTCTTGTAAACAGTGCTGGCTTCAGTATCGTGTACAGAGTGATAAAGTGTCCTGGCCAGAAGCAGCCTGGGGAAGAAGGGTTTGTCTGGCTTACAGAGTTACAGACCATACCTCAGGGACAACAAAGCAGAAACTCAAGCAGCTAGTCACAGCCATACTCAAGAGTAAGGAGACAATATATGCATCCTTGTTTGCTCTGACTAGCTTTCTCCTCTTCTGGACCCTTGCAAGACTTTCCTGGGTGATTCTAGGTTGTGTCAAGTTGACAGTTAAAACTATAAGCACAGCCCCCAAGGAACAGGAGCAGCTATGGGGCAGGAGGGAGTACTGTCCAGCATCTCAGGGCCTGGTGATCCCTCCAGTTACTGTTCCCATGAACCTGGCTGTCACGGTTTTGCCTGTCTTGTGGCCATAGTTGCCAGCAAGGTGTTCTGTAGCCATCACAGCCAGCTCTGCTCTGGAAGGCAATGCTCATGTCACGTCCTGGAAAAACAACTACAGCAGCTCCAGAGCCAGGCTTTGTGAACCAGGGCATGGCAGGAGCAGAGCAGCCTGCCACACCGAAGGCACTGTCACTGTACCCAACTGGCATGACAGCATGGCTGAGTGCAGGGGCCCTGCCTGAGGACAGCAGGGGTGGCAGTGCAGTAAGAGATGGATGCTTGCTGGCAGGCTGAGGAAGCAGTCCTGCACACACCTAGGAGCTGGTAAGGCTAGGAAAGAATTTAATAATGAAAGGAACACGTTAGGAGAAAAGTCAAATGTAATGGTGACAAGGGACCAAGAGGCCTAAGGAGGGCCGTAGAAGAGACAGTGGCAAAAATGCCCAGTGCCCAGGAATTCATCTGCCTGCTCACCTGTCCCCTCTTCCTGCACTCATCCCTGCTTCCATCAGAGTAAGAAGAGAGCTAAGCTGAGAGGTCCCTTCAGACAAACACCTGGTAGCCCTGCTGCTGCAGGGGGTCTGCACAGTCCCTCGGGGCCCATGGAGCATGCCGGAATCAGGTAGCCAGGAGGGTTCTGATAGGTTAGCTGGGAAGCTTCATTAAAGATTGACAAAGTGAAGCCCACTTGCCCACAGGACAGCATATCAGTTACCACTGCACCAGCCAGGCAGCTGAGGAAGAGGAGGTAAGTGGCCAGGATGCGCAAGGCACCTTGCAGACTGTGCGGAGGAGCTCTGCCGGTAATGGTCAGCAGGGAGTGGACCTTTCACTGCTTCTGCTTCTGCCACTGTGACTGCACCGTGCTTTGCAGAGTGACCTGTAGGTGATGGAGCTCTCCCTTCCTTCCTGATCCTCCTGGGATTCCCCTCTCCCAACTGCTGGGGCTGGGGTAGGGGGGCTGAGTGCTTCATCCTGGGGAGAGCATCTCCCCCTGCGTCTAGGGTCTTTGCAGAATTGGCAGGATAGACAGGCCTGGACTCCTGCTCTAGCTGCACTGCCCAGTGGAGGCCTGATCACTCCAGGCAAGACGTTCTCCCTTCCCAAGTTGGGTCTAACTTTCCCTAGCTAGAAAGGAAAGCCAATGCATCCTATTGGAGAATTGAGCAAATTAATCTCCCAAAGTGATATGAAAATGTTTTGTAAGCCACAAAGATATAGTAGATTGTTACTGTAATTCTGTTTGAGGTTCATTTTAAGATTAATTTTGTGTTTTTAAATGAGTTTTTTTGGGGGGGTGGGGGAATGCTTGCCTAAGGAGATCACCTGAGCAAGTCAAGCCCATGGGGGTGGGAGGGTGCTCTGACCTGAGAACTGGATTCTGGCTGTGTGTTGGCTCTGATGTAGACATAACCTTGAGCAAACTGCTGCCCTATCCCTGGATCTCAGGATCCCTCCATGTAAGGAGAGGGTAGGGGGACCAGAGAGAAGCACCAGGTCTCTAGCTGTCATCTGTCACAACCAGAAGAGGTCCTCTCCTTTGCATGTTATTTCTGAATCTCAATGGCGTAGGCTGGTCAGCTCTTTTCTCTGTGTGGCCTAGGCTTCTCCCTTCTTGAAGGCAGTCTCCCTGTCTGTAAGAGAGACCCTCCATGCAACAGGGCTGTCACAGCCTATGCTCTTGGACCAGACAGTATCTGCTGGTCTAGTTGCTGAATTGTAACTGCCCAGCCCAGTGCCAGGACTCAGGAATGAGGGAAGGTTGCCGGAGGACCAGGGATAGCAGATCAGCCAACAAAGATGTGATCTTAGCATAACTGCCAGTGGGCATCGTGAGCCTAAACTGCTGTGTCAGAGACCAGGCAGACCTGTGAGTTACAGACCAGATCTATAGCAAGTTCCAGGCCAGCTAGAGTTACACAGTGAGACCCTGCCTCAAAAAACAAAACTGTGGAAGGTGGGGACCTTGACACAGGAGCTGCTTTTGCTTTATAAGTATGGATTTGGAGGTGTTTGTGTTCCTGGACTGAGGAATGAGTATGCTAGAAGAGTTGTGGGCTAGGGGACATTGTCCTGGGAGCTGGCTCCAGTCCTCCTACCCATCCCTGCATGGCTTAGACCAGGGTCACAGACTCCCTTCTTACATAGACACTTGTCTATGTAGCAGCAGGAAGAACACCCATACGGATGGAAGAGCCTAGTCTCTAGCCAAAAGGGAAAGAGGAAAACCAGGCAGCAAGAAAGATGGTAGGAAGGGAAGCGGATAGCGACTCAAGAGGGCTTGGGCCGCTGCCCAGCTCAGAGCAAGCAGCTGTCGTTTGCTGGCCAGAAATTACATCAGGCCTCACTGAGCGGGTGCGGGTCCTTTGTCTCTGGCACTCCTGGGATCTCAGGTTCCATCTTTTCAGAAGCCCAGGAGATACCTTTCCTAACAAGAGCTGGAAACTTAGCCTGGGCTCTGTCCCAGAGGAGCTGGGGCTGCTGTCCAGAGTGTCACTGGTGGGTAGGGAGGGAGCAGAAACTTCATTAGGAGGTGTCAGCCTGCCTTGCCTTCTCTGCCCACCTCAGAAGTTACACAAGACACCCAGGAGGGGACTGGAGGGACTTGCAGCCACTTTGTTTCCTTGTAGCCCAAAGGTGGTACCTTCTACTCATGCATAATTTGGAGAAATTCAAAATAAGGATAAACCCCCACGATCCTAAAATCCCCACTGTTAATAATTTGGTGTGTTATCGCATTTGTCCTTTTGAGGTGTAGGTATTTGGAGGCTGCAGTAGATCTGTGGCAGAGCACTTGCCCCAGACTTAGGGTAGGACGGTTGGAGATAAAGGGTGCTTATTTCCATCTTTCACATGTATGGGAAACTGAGGCTCAAAGAAGAAAGCAAGTCTTAATTACTTAGAGGTAAACCCAGCAAAGATTAATCTAGCAAAGACTCAGGAGGCTGAGAGTTCAAGACCAACCTGAACTACATAGTGAGACCTTGTCTCAAAATGTCAAAAATAAATACAGTGGATAAAATCACCCTGGAGGAGACTTCTGTAAATATAAGCATCCTACAAGAGTTCAGCCAGGGATGGGACAGGGCTGAGAGGGGAGGGGAGGACTAGTGGGAGGACTCCTAGGCACAGCTCAGACCAGACAGTTTTCAGGCATGAGCAGAAGGACTTCCTGCATAGGATTCATTACATGGGACTAAAGGCATGCACCACCAGCAAGCATACTCAGTCTTGAAGAAGCTGTCACGGGTGGGGGGGGTTGCTCTTCCCTGCCTGTCACCTCCAGTGGGTGTGCTTCTGCCCTGCCCAGTGCTGAGCTCACTCCCAGAGGGATTCAGTCTCCTGTCTCCCACCATGTTACAGCTATGCTCTGCCCCACCCTCTCCAGCCAGCTTCTTCTCTCCTCCTGTCACTCTATCTCCTGTGCTCCCATGGGTGGAGATGGCTCCTCTCACTCTCTTCTTATTTATTTCCTGTCACGACCTCACCTTGTGACCTTCAAGGATAAAGGACATCCTCTGATTTGCCAGATATTTGGGGAGTGTGAGTGAGTTGTGGCACTTGTAATTGAGGCTAGAAAGCAAACCTTCCCAACATCAAGAAGTCAGTCCTTCCCAAGAACCATCACAGCTTGAAGCAGATACGGTTGGGTTCCAGTTTCACCTGAGGCTCAGGCTCTATCCCAGCAGCTCTTGTGTTCTGAGAGGAAGGCCATCAGGAGGTAGTCCTGTCTCTTCTCTTCTGTCTCTTGCCTGGCTTGCTGCCAGGGATAAGGCCCACTGTGGGGCTGGACTTACAGGTGCCAGTCATGCCCTGTAGGGGTTACAGGTGTATGCATCACTCCTGGCTTTACATGGTGCTAGAGATCAGGTCTTCAAGCTTGTGCAGTAAGCACTTCACTGAGCCAGCCCCCATACAGCCACCGTGATCCCAGCTCCAGGGGATCCAGTGTCCTTGCTGGCCTTCATGGGTACCCATCTTCATGTAACAGATACAGAGATACATACACATAAATAAAAATAACATGAATCTTAAAAAAAAAAAAAAAAAAAATACCCTTAAGGCCAGGCATGGTGGCGCATGCCTTCAGTCCCAGCACTTGGGAGGCAGAAGCAAGTGGATCTCTTGTGAGTTCGAGGCCAACCTAGTCTACAGAGTGAATTCCAGTACAGCCAGAGTTGTTGAACAGAGAAACCAAACAAACAGACAAAATGAAATAAAATAAATACCTTTAAGTACTGAGTTGTAGAAAGTAGATCAGAGAACCAGGGTTCTGGGACCCTCCTTCTCTTCACCCCTCATCTTGCAAGGTCACAGGTCAGCCCAGAAGGCAAAAAGTGACACCATGAGTCTACCATCTTGGCCTGTGGTTCGAGCCATAAGGGAAGTTATCTGCAGTATCTCAGCATAGAACAGATGAATGTCTCTTCAGTCATGACCAGTCTTTTCTGTTGACATCTACTCCCACTTGAGAAATACTGCCTTGCTGGAGAGTCCCCTGTAAGTGGACTGTTGTCCAGGGCTTCTCAGAGGACCTGTAACCATTATGGAAGAAGCCTCTTCCCCAGCCTTTCTGTCAGAATCTGCCATGGCACAGCTGGGCAACGGATAGGAAAGAAAGCCTCACACATACAGGGGCATCTTTTCCTGCTCAGGACAGAGCTCCAGGCTTGGAAGAGACTGTGACTCCTGAAGGCCTTCCCCAGCTTTCTGTAGTAGCAGGTTAGCTGAGGGTGTTGGGTCTAGGCCAGCGTACAGACTGAGAAATCCAAGTGTATGACAGTGAAACACCGTGAGCATAGCTGCCACCCTAGTGTCTTGACAGAAGAAACAACCACAGTAACCAAGCCAGGCCAGTGGCTGAGCAGACCTTGCAGTGGCCAGTGTGTGCCAGGCATCCAGGATCTTAATCATAAGGTGAGACCAAGCCTCAGACAAGGAGCAACACAAGGTTGCCAGAATAGGCACTTGGCCTCCAGAAGGAGGAAAGTCAGTTTAGACCAAGGAGAGAACTCAGCTGTTCAAGCTAGAACCTAAGGCCTATGTGTTAGTTGCCTGTCTGCTGCTGTAGGAACGTACTGTAAGCAAAAGAAGCTTACTTATGTTGGCTCCCAGTTCCAGAGGCATAGAGTCCATCATGGTGGGAGGAGTGGCAACAGGAGCTGAGCACAGACTGGAAGCAGCACAAGACTGTGACCTCCCAAAGCCCACCCCTAGTGACATACTTCCTTCAGCAAGGTCACACCTCCTAACCCTCCCCAAACAGCTCCTCTATCTGGTGACCAGGTGTTCAAGCAGCCAGAGCTAGGGAGGACATTTCTCATCTAAACCACCACAGCGTTGGCCAAGCTAACAGCAGAGTCCCAGAATGTAGGGCTGAGGTGTTGTGAAACCTGCCTTCACCAGAATGAATGAGGCAGAGGTCAAGCAACTCCTTTCTACTGTGCAGACACAAGTCTGAACCTGAATGCTCCATCCAAGGACAGGGCAGCTTGTGGCTCTTCAGGTGGCATGTGAGTCCACCATCTCATTCTTCAAACTAGTCTGAATGACATCATGCTGAAACTGAACTTGAGAATGAGACATTTGGCAGGTGCTTTGTCTTGCTCTGCTTCTTGCATGACCTTTGAACAAATCACCTGACTTCCTGGGCCTGGCTTCTTTGGTGGTCCGGAGTCCTTGTGTACACTCTCCTAAGCGTGTGAGAATTACAATTGAAATACAGATTAAGTAAAAGTTGTCTGGGAATTGCTCTGACCAGGATCTCATAGGTAATAACATTTTCTGCACACAAGAAGAGGAAGACCACTAAGACCCTGGGCTTCTGGGAAGTCTGAAGCTGAAGAGACTGCCTGCTGTCTGCGGGTGTAGATTCACACTCACTTCACCCAAAGGTGGAAGCAAAGCTGCTTGCACAAGCCACTGACTGTACATTTATGAAGGGACAGTGTGCACTGGCCTCCAGAAGCAACCAGCTCTTTCTCAGGTTGGAGCTGCAGCCTGGATCTCTCTTTATGTGGTGCAGGGCATGCTGATCTGGGTCCGCACCAGTCCTGAGAACAGGAGGCTCAGCAGTGGGACCTTTCCTTTCAGAGCCAAAGTATGTATGGCCTAGGAGATTTCACAGTGGCCCAGAACAGCAGGAACCGTGCAGGGTTTCACTGCCTCTACCCACAGCTCCAGACTCCCAATGTAAGGGCAATGTTCCAGGAGGGCACCACACACGTCTGTAGTTCCTAGGTTCAGGCTGGCCTTGATATTCCCCAGCTGTAAGCATTAGTCCTTCACTCAGAGAAGCCATCAGAGCTCGAGATTCTTAGCACACTGGTGGTGGGGTGAGCAGACACAGCACGTGCTGTCTAAAGAGAGATGTCAACAGAATCCGGATTCCACTGTGCTTCAAGGGAAGAGCAACAGGAAACAGAGAAAGGGAGGGCGAATAAGAGGTCAAGAAATGGAGGTGTTGCACAGGTGTGAGAGCCCACTTTGAAAGGAAGGCTGGGGCATCTCCTCTGAGGTCAGGAGGAGTGGAGAGTGTGCATTACAGTTCTTTGTCGGGACCTTTCTTCCCTCTACTGACCTTTCCACTCTGCATCTCTTTCCTGCAGGCCCCTCCACACAGCGTCAGGTGCAGAATGGCCCCTCTCCTGAGGAGATGGACATCCAGAGAAGGTAACCCCGTGTCTCACAGATGCCTGCCCGCAAGCTTCCCAGTAGAGCCAGGAGCACCCTTCAGCTAGCCTAGACACACAACTGAGGCCAGCACGTTCAGGGATCCACTGACAACAGGGGCAACAAGGCCACCTGCACATGCCACTGCAGACTAAGGAGACAGGTCCATGACCAGCAGAGCCACTGCAGACTAAGGAGAACAGGTCCATGACCAGCAGAGCCACTGCAGACTAAGGAGACAGGTCCATGACCAGCAGAGCCGTGCTTTCCTTAACCCCTTCTGAAGCGGGCCTACTAACCCTGTAGGAATGGGGACTAGCATGAGGCATGGTTTCCATTTCTCCTGAGGCCACATCTATTGAAGCCACCAGAGTGGCTCCAAACAGCCAGAGAGCCCATTAGCCCACTCACTCCACTGAGTGAATCAAGTTGGCCAGAGGGTCACACAGGTTTCTCTGAGATACTTCCTGCCCAGTGTGTCCCAGCTCGCCAGCCCTCTTCCATCTGTTTCCATCTCTGTAGGCAGCCCAGGGGTGCAGGAAGGTAGCTCAGCCAGTGAAGTGCTTAAAGGCACTGATTAGAGCCCCAGCTCTCTCTCCTTAAAGAAAAAGTTAGACGTGGCACAACCCACTTGAATACCAGAGTTTAGGAGGCAGAGGCAAACAGGCAAACCCTGGTGTTCATTGACCAGCCAGCCTTTCCTACTTGCTAGGTTCTAGATCAGTGAGAGACCCTTTCTCAAAAAGAAAGAAAAAAGAAAAAGAAAAGAAAAGAGAGATAAAGTGGACGGTGCCTAGGACAGCATTCGGGGCCACCCTTTTGCCTCCACACACAGTGTTGTGGCTCTCAGCAGTACCACATAACCAGCTTTCTGACCTGGGAGCTCGGGCACAGAGCTCAAGGTGTCTGCTGTGGTTACTTTTCAGACAAGTAATGGAGCAGCAGCACCGCCAGGAGTCTCTGGAGAGAAGAATTTCGGCCACAGGTAGGTGAGACTCCCCTCCCTCCAGCTGCCATCCACTCTGCCCCAGAGGCCCTGGCTCACATAGAACCTTTGTTCAGTGCATTCTCAAGTTCTGTGTTGCTCACCTGCTTCCCAAATACCCTGCACTCGGGGTATACTGCCCTCTCTACATCTGCTGCAGCACCTCCTCCCCACTTCCCAGGCCCCTATGCAGTCTTGAGCAAGTCTAGTTCTACCATCACGTCCCATCACCCTGGGGCACGGCTCCGCAGTGCA
>JADRCH010000100.1:341642-384023 GCA_019843965.1 Rhynchomys soricoides | reverse complement strand
CACACACTCACGCACACACTCACGCACACTCACGCACACTCACACTCTCACACAGTCACACACTCACACTCACACACACTCACACACACTCACACACACTCACACACACACTCACACACTCACACACACTCACACACACACACATATAACAACTGTCTTTTCTTCCATAACTTATATACCCTAACAGAGTCTTTCAAGGGTACAAAATCACAATGTGATTGCGTTCTGTTTTTCATTAAGTAATCAGTTACAATGAGTAAACATAGAGAAACATGTCACGCATGTTCACCAACACCCTTACATGAGTAAATGTTACTTAGTACAGGGTTAAACAGGTTTTAAAAACAACAAATTCTTCCCAAGAACCCACATACATTCATAACTAAGCAACTTGTTATAGATTAACGAAATATAAGCAAGCAAAATAATTTTCTCAGCCAGTTTCTCTTTACTGGCAGCCTGCAATTTGCAGTGACAAAGAATTATTATTTATCTTAAAAAGTAATCACATAAAATCTTAAGAGAATCATAAATCTAAACTTTTATATAAAAAACAATCAGTCATTTTTACTTTAAATCCTCAGAGTGCATCTACTCATTAACAGGTTTTTTATTTATTAAATCACATCAGGAATCTACGGGCAAAGATGAGTACAAGAAATTACTCATCACCTTGCTCACCAGCCCAGCCTTAGGGAAGAAGAGGCATATCAGCTAGTACCAGTCAGGCTGCCATTGTTTCTTGTTCCCTGACCCCCAAAAAATTCCCTAGTTCAACTATTAGTAGTGTTTCTTTCTGAACTTCAAATTGATCCCCAAGACCACTAACAATCTACATCTCTAAATTCTTTCTAAGGGTGGTGGATGAATCATTAATCTGCGCCAGCAGCAATGCCTGAAAAAGCTCCATCACTATTATTATTGTGAGTGCCAGTGACCCTGCCCAGTGAGGGGCCGGATGCCCGCTTAGAGTTTTCATCCAACTCAAGGATTAGGAGGGATGTGGTGACTGACGGCAACAAGCAGAGTGCTGCTCCACAGCAGCCTCTCTGAGGCACAGGCACTGCCATCATGGTTATGCTAATGGGTGGGCCACATCCCATGGGTTCTGAAGCTGTTTTGCTGCTCCTCTTTCATGACCTCCTGTCCTGAGACAACTCGTGTGAGCCTGCCTTGCCATTGGCAGCCGGAGACAGCTCCTCAGTGTACACCAGGCTCACTTCACTCCTGACAGGCTGCTCACCTCAGGATATGAGAGGCCTCCCAATTGAAAATCCACTGGAGCACATTGCTGGGGAGTACGAGAGGCCTGTGTCTACAGCTGGGAGGAAGCCAGATGCAGTGGCCATCGAGACCAGGAAGCACTAGTAAAGTTAGAGTCCTGTAGAAGATTCATGTGTATGAGGAAGATGCCGTTGTTGAGTATAGAACAGCCCTGCTGCTCTCCTGGGTGCTTTTAACTCTTAGTGTTGGTCTAGACTGGAAAGGGTGTGACAAGCTTAACTGAGGTCCAAGAGAGAAGTGTGGCAAGAGAAAACCGTCCCCACTGGGACATGATGCTAGAGTTGAGGTTCCTCAGCCAGTCAGAAGCTTCCCACAGCTCTGATTCAAAAGAGACTAACTGGTCCAGCATACCAGTCTATCTATAGGCCTTGAGTAACCCTGTCCCCTCAGGGGCTTAAACACTACCATGTTTCTCCCTCAGAAACTATGTCCACCAGCAGCTCAGTGAACAAAGAAACACCCCAAGTGCTTACTTCCTGCCTAGACTAGTTTTGAGCCTAGGTCATGGGTGTGTCCAGAAAGTCTTCCACGCTAGCCTTGGCTCATGAAAGAAGGATGCCTAACCGAGTGGCCTGTTCACATAAATGGACATCCTAAGCTACACACAGTCTGTCAGGGAACCAAGTGTAAGTAGAGGCAGCCCAGAGTTCTACTTCACTGGGAAACCTTGGGAAGCTGATTTGTTTGTTTGTCTTTTCTCCCCAACATCTAGGAGAAAGGCAGCCTCCCAGACAGACAAGCCCGCTGACAGAAAGGAAGATGAGAGCCAAACGGTAGGCACCACTTTACCCACCCAGCCGCACACCCTCGGGCCTGCCTCTAGTGTAAGCAAATCTCCCAGTGAGGTCACTGGAAGCTGGGTACCTGGTTTGGACATAGCTGTGAGGGAAGGACAGGGATCCCTTCATGGTACAGGCCCAGATAGGCTTGTATCTCCTGAGCATTCTTTTGACCAGACCCTTGGAGCCATCACTGAGCAGGGAAAGCAGAAGCAGGCAGGAAAGTCCCAGCCACCAGGAGTGCTTAGAGAACCCCAGGAAACTCAGGACCATGGTACTCCAGCATGCCATTGCCGCATCAAAGGGGTTTGGGTACATCTGCTGAAGTCTGATGGAAGTCAAAGTGGTTTTCTTTCAAATTTTATAATTCTAAACACTCCACTTGAGTATCCCTCAAGCCCAGTGGGAGCTGTGGTTCCCAACCATGGCAGAATTCTGGAACCCCAAGCTCTTGTCCCTGTCAGGCATATGTCAGCACAGAGCCCTCAGCCTCAACTTCTATTTATGGTGACCAATTTTCTTTATGTACGTGATAAGCTTTATTATTATTTTTTTTAAATGGCATTCTCCTGGGACTGCTGAGTAAAAGGCTCCAGTACAGTGTGAAGGCTGCCCCCAGCTGGCAGAACTAGAAAGCTATGACCACCGGGGCCCAGTGCATGCTGCCTGCCTGGTCCTCCTCACATGCTTAGCCGGTGAGGTAGATCTGTCTGGTGCCCCTGGGCTCCAGGCCTCCCTGCCAGTCTGTTCTCCTCATTCAGTCTGCATACGTGCTGCTTCACTGGGCCTGGGTATGTACAGTGCTCTCTGCTCACCAGAAAGCCTCTCAGCCTTACTTCTGCATGATCCTTACTCTCTAAAAATGGCCTCCCAGACCCCAGGGTAGGAAGGTTACCCCCCATTTCCCTAGCTCTCTGCTTCTGACATGCCCTTCCTACAGACAGGGTTGCTTTGCAGACCCCTAAAGGGACCAAACTGGGGTCCTCACCCAACCGCCCTGTGTCTTGCATCCCTGTGGCCTTAAGCCACACATGCTGGATAGTGTAACTGGATATCTACATGGATGTGTTGGGCGTCAGATTCCATAGAGTCAGCACTGGTTTTTCTTGGATGCTAACAAGTGCTCCCTAGCCCTAGCTTCAGAAGACCTCAGGCCACAGAACCTTAAGGAGTGGATTTCACTGTTGAGGCCCTGTTGAAACCCTCATTAGGCCTCATTTTTTCCCACCTTTAAAAAAAAGGCAGATCTGTATAAATCAGGCCTGGGCAGGATGCTGGGGTCCCGAGAAGCTGCCTTTCTCAGGCCCCCTTTTTCCACTGTCCACAGCCTGGTGAACCCCCATATTATGATGTGAGGATTTTGCTCTCTACTGATAGACATATAGTGATCATATGCCTTGAGGACTTGAGGAAAGCAAGCTGGTGCAGAGGTACCCTGCCTAGTTGCTAGCAGACTAATGACAGGACCTTCTCTCCCACTTTAGGAAGATCCTAGCACCTCCCCATCCCCAGGGACCCGAGCCACCAGCCAGCCACCTAATTCCTCAGGTAAGAGGACACCTGGCCCTACAAGTCTTGAGGTCTTAGAGTAAGCAGTCAGCTGATCTGGCCACTTCACTCTATGGACAAGAGCATCAGATCTACTGAAGTCCGGGTTCTCGGAGCTTCCCCAAGGAGTCCAAGCAGATAGACAGCTGGGCAGGGGTGACAAGGGGCCCTTGACCCTGGTCCAGCTAAGGGAAAAGCACTAACAGTTGCATTCACTGCAGAGACATCATGTAGGGGCTGGAGACTTAGTGGTGCTGGGGATTTTCCAATCCAGAGCCTCCATACACGTTAGCCTAGCACGCTACCGCATAGCCACACCCCTGGCCAGGAAGCTATTTAATGTCATATTATGTTTCTCCTGTGTAATGCCAACTAGACTGATGCTACAGTCAGATCACCAATTGACCTTTCTCTACCAGAAGCACAACCCCTGACCATACCCCAGTCCCTGCAGTCAGCTGTGATTAGGACAATGTTATGAGACTTAGCTATGGGAAGAAGACCCAGAAGGCTGGCTTCAACTAACAACACACTCAGTGTCAGTTTCGAGCCAAGCCTGGGGCTCATGAATGTGGTAAGCGAGGCGGATGAGTTAGGTCACCCTCCAGACAGACAGATTCTCTTGTCAGCTTTTGTTCACACCAGTGTCCACGTCTCTTGTCTTTCTGGACTTCCTGGAGTGCTGCTCCCTGCATTAGATGGCTTGCTCAGTGTCACTGTCTCATTTCCCTACTGTGTGGGTTACAGGATTTACCTGCTCGGCAGTAGAAGGGATTTCCCACACTTAGCAGTTTTGACTGCCCGTGGTCAAGTATTCTGTTTGAGGCCACACACCTGGAGTATGGCTATGATCCCAGATCTTGTTTTCTGTAGGTCCTGTGCACCTGCCAGGTGGCTTTGAGGTAACCTGCCTCATACCTGTGGTTGCTCTGCAGACAAGGCTCAGCTTAAGGCAGGACAGCTCAATGCCCCTTTGCTTGACCCGTGGCTAGTGTGTTCCGCTCAATTTAGTCAATTTCCTGTGAATTGAAGCATGGATTGTAATTTAGTAAAAACAAAGGTTGAGCATTCCCAGTCCAAAAAACCCAAAATGCTCCAAATTCTAAACTGTTTCCAGAGGATTTCATTTGACCTCTGAATCTGCAATAATCTCTGGTCCCAAGCATCCAAATGGGGCACCCTCAGCCTAAGGCACTAGACTTAGAAAAGGGAAAGCTGCTTCAGGCTCAGGAAGGAAGCAGGCCAGACTCAGTGTGACGAGACTAGTGGACAGAGGTTCAGGGGGATCCAGGGATACCGGCCAATGGAGCAAGTACCAGGACAAGACCAATGACAGTGTTGGCTCAGATCCCTGCCTGCTCACTTGTAGCTGGACCCTCTGCTTCCCTACCAGCTGAACCAAGCTCTATGGACAGGCCTCAAGTTTGAAGGGAATAATGGGGAACAGCAGGCTAGCTACAGTTCCTGCTGAAAGGGGGCTGAGACTTGGGGGCCAGGGTGCAGCTCTACTCTGAGCATCTCCCACAGTGGCTCTGCACAGAGTCTGAGAAGGCTCCTGCAGAGAGGACTTAGGAGTAGGGGGACACTGAATCCTCTCAGCTCTGACCCTTCATGAAATGAATTGGCAGAGGCTGGCCGAAAGCCCTGGGAACGGAGCAACTCGGTGGAGAAACCTGTGTCCTCGTTGCTGTCCAGGTGAGCTATTCTGGGGAGGGCCAAGAGACGAGTCTGTGGGCAGGCTCTGGGACTGGTTCACATGTCTGTTTCATTCGATGCCCTAGAACCCCGTCTGTGGCAAAGAGCCCCGAAGCTAAGAGCCCCCTTCAGCCGCAGCCTCCCTCTAGGTGCCGACAACCCTCCTGCCCATGTGTTGCCCAGGCTCTGCGGCCTCCTCTGTCCCCTGGCCCATGACTAACGCTCCCAGCCCTGTCTTGTGTCTTAGTATTAACAACTTGCCCAGGGAAGGGTGGTCTGCTCTTTCAGACCTCGGGAGAGGCAAACCTAGAGACTATCACAGGGGTGTAGGCTGGCTCCTTCCTCTCCTGAGAAGGCCAAGGCTCTGCAGAGGCATGACTGTCCGAGGGAAAGAGAAGCAAAAGTCAGTCCCTCCCACCCACGGCAACAGTGGGGACTGCTGCTCCCCTCAGTACAGCACCCTGTCCCTTCAGGTCGTCTTGGGGGCCCCTTTCTCTACATGCAGCACACCTAGCCAGCCTTCGCCAAAGTCAGCTTCTCCCCATCCTTGTTTCCCAAACCGAATGCCAAATGACAGCAGGATAGACCATTGAGAACTCAGCTGCCCCAAAAGTCAAAGGTGGTAGCTGAAGCCAAACATGTCTGTGTTGGAAGTCCCCTAAGCCCACACCAGAAATCTCTCTCACTCAGAGAGCCACCCCAAATGGGAGCAAGCAGCTCTTGTCACAGAGCAGGTGACCACAGAAGCCAGGCTTGCAGAGTAAAACAAAGTGATGAACGAGAAAGAGCTCTAGCCCAGTCCTGACAGGCATGCCCGTGGGGAGCCAAGCTGTAAACCAGAGATAGCTGCGGTTCCTGGGAGCTCTAGATCACACTGCGGGCAGCGGTGGTCTGGGGTGGGAGCCTTAGAGAGGGGTCGGCCATGCCTCTGAGTGAGAGAACATGCTGCAGAGATGTAGGAGGCAGCCATCAACCTGAAGAGATGAAGATGGTGGTGCATTGAGCACAGCCAGCCTACAAAGGTGAGGAACAGGCAGTGTGGCTACAGGCAGGAAGACTGGGCATCCAAGCTGATTTCCCACACAGGCTCCCTGCAGGACACTTGAACACAGGACTCTGCCCTAAGGAAAGAAGGGGAAGGCTGGCAGACGAGGCTAGAGTAGGCCTGTGGTCTTCCAGAAGAGCTAGTCCTTACTGTAGTGGATTCTCAGAAAATGCTCCCGCCTCCTCAGTGGGCAGGTGTCCTTCCCTGGGCCTCCCTCTGAGAATGAAATCTCTTTGCGGCTTCAGGCCAAATCTGGTCTCATTTTTTTGTTGTTGTTGTGGTTCTCTCTCTCTCCCTACCTTCCTCCCTTCCTCCTTCCCTCTAGCTCCATTTTTTTAAAAATTCACTTTACATCCGGATCACAGCCCCCTCCCCCTCTCTTCCTAGTCCCACTCTTAACATACCCCTCCTCCATTGTCCCCTCCCCTTCTCCTCAGAGAAGGGAGCCCCCCTTGGGTAGCATCCCACCCTGGGCATCTAGCCCCAGCACTGGTATCTAGTTTTAGTGAAAATGTACAGTAACCACCTGCTCACAGCTTACATGCTGCTCATGATGGCTGCCATGTGGACATGGGAGAGCTGAGGCTTAGAGACGTAAGCTAGATGACTCAGATTCCCAGCAGTCACTGCTGAAATGGAGCCTGCAGCCCACAGGAAGGACCTGAAGCTTGGGTGTGTTTGCCTCCCAGGACCCGAATCCCTGGTAGGCCTGTTCAGCACCGTGGCTGACATCTTTGTAGCTCACTTCATTTTTCAGCCTCTTCTCCCAAACTTTGTAGATGAGTGGCCCTCACTCTCCTCACATTCCAATTCCATCACAGCCCAGTCTCCCTTATCTGACTCCAGCCTCGTTCCTCTCCCTGGAGCCACGGGCTTCAATAGCTCTTCTCTCCACATGGGCAGAGAATTGGGTCCAGACTGTGTCTGCCTTCAGCATCCCCACCATGTCCTGAAAGACCCTGGGGTTAGATTCACACTGTGGCTAGTGAGTGTCTGGGAGAGCGCCTGTGCACAAGGCATTGCTCTTCAGATCAGTGATGTGACTCCAGGACTTGTTCAGAGTATAACCAGTAAGGAGCAAAGCTACATCCTTGGGTGCTTCAGGAAGAACAGAAGCAGGGGAGCCACTTCCTACCCAGGAAGTGCTAGCTTGGAGTGGTACCCCCTTCATAGAGCTAACTACAATTTCATTGATTCTGGTGGGTTTCACCAACCAGAGTTCAGCTAGGAACACAAACTCCATGTGGCCGAAGACATGATTAGTACTACCCCTCTTCAAGGAGGCAGCAGGCACAGATGCAGTCTGCCTCAGTTGCCTACTCTGCATAAGACCTTCCAAGCCAGAAGACTGCTCCTGTTTGGCCCCATGTCCTGACTTGGACTGGGAAGTGTGGTTAAGGGATTGTGGAGAGACCTTTGAGAGGGAGGATTTCCGAATCATTTCCCAGCAGCCCTAGGTAAAATACGGCAGAAGGACTGGGAGCAGGTGGCACTTGAGCCCAAGACAGGGAACTCTGATACCCCAGGCTACCCCAGCATGGGTGCCTATATACCCTGGCAACCACCTTCCCACACCTGCCGGTTATTCTTCCAGGGTGAAGCCTGCTGGGAGTGTGAATGATGTGGGCCTGGATGCCTTAGACTTGGACCGGATGAAACAGGTGAGAGCCAGGAGCAGTCAGCAGGCTGGGGACTAGCTCTAGCCAGTGGGTCCCATACTTGACTGCCACAAAGGCAGGAACCCAGCCAGAGGAGGAAAGGGGAGTGTCTGGGTACCTTGCAGCCTGCTTCTGGGGCCTCTCCCTGTGTGTGGGCAGCCATCATGAACTGAGGGGTGGTGAGGGTAGGGTCTGCTGAGGGCCAGGCGCCTGCACCAGGGCCAGGCTGAGAGACAAGCCCCTGCAGCACATCCCCTGGCGCCAGCGTGCGTCCCTTCACTGTGAGGCTCTGCCCAGCAGGAGATCCTGGAGGAGGTGGTTCGGGAGCTCCACAAGGTAAAGGAGGAGATCATTGATGGTGAGTGGGACCTCAGCCAGGGGTGAGCTCACTGTCCTCCACCCCAGTGTGTAGCCGTGGACCGCATATCTCCCCGGGTGTGGCTTCTGTGTCTGAGATCTCCCTTGCCTCAGCACCCTCTCAGGAGATTACTTGTGCAGGAGAGGGTGGGCCCAGAAACACCCTAGTTTCTGTCCTTTCTTGTTCAATGTTCTGTCTGTAGCCTGTCCAATCCTCCTCCTGCCACTGCTGCCTCTGGAGGGTGCTGAGCTCCCTCACAGCCTGCATGGCCCTGTGTAGGGAGCAGACATGGCGCTCCCTCCTTCCCAGAAGAGCCCTGGCTCTAAAAACTGAGACTGTGACCCTGTATCACATCTGACCCCACCAGGGCCTTTGAGGGCTGACTTGGGCTAGAACAGAGCAGCAAAGCACCGCCTGTGCCTGCACCCCATGTGCTGCCTCACCTCTCACTGATTCCCAGGGCAGCAGGGCAGTGATTGTGCTAGAAGACCCATGAAGCCAGAGGGGCAGCTAATGGCAGGCTCCCATGGGGAAGATGTACACCGAGGTACTGTCAGGGCCTTGTGGCCAGTCACTGTAACAGCTACAACCCTTGGCGACAGAGGGCACAATTCCTGTCTGTCCAGTCCCACCAGAGTATAGGTCTGGGAGAGGGGTCATGAATGGAGGAAAGGAAACAGCACAGCTAAAGAAGAGTTGGCTATCTCACTGCTGCCAGGCACTTCCAACCTTGGGGCAGGGTGGGTCGGCACTGGGGAAATAGCTGGGTAGGAAACACTGAGCACAGCAGGCTGTCTTCAGGAGGGCTGCCTGGGAAGAGAAAGGGAGTGGTAAGACATCATCAGTACTGTCCCTCTTCAGGGAGGCAGGAGCACAGACGGCACTACTTCCTGTCTCTGCTTCAATCACTGCCTGCCATTGCCATGTAGGCCCTTGCTATGAGCCCCAGGAAACTATGTAAGGGTCCTGGCCCTGCAAAGATCCCATTCCTTAATGGTGACCCTTCTCTGACTGTGGCTCCAGCCATGTCTGTCCACTGTGAGGGTACCAGAGGCCTGTGAAAGAAGGAGGGAGGGTGTGGGGAGGGGCAGAATGAGGGAGCCAGAAGAAGGAAGAGGGGCCTCTGGGAAGGCTTAGCAGATGCTCACGCATCCAGGACAGGTTCTGTCCTGGAGAGAAAGGCCCAGCCACGGCACTGGCACAGTCCATATGAGCTCTGCAGCCAGAGATTCCGGCCGTATCACATACACCTCTGAGCAGAGGTGGCTGCCTGCCTTCAGACTCCAGGAAAACACTGGGTTCCTCCCACAAGCAGCCCAACCCAGCTCTGGGGCGAGGCATAGCCTTTGGCCTTTTCAAGTTCCTATCTTTAGGGGGAGAAGCCCATGAGGACTGGGTCGCCTCCCCTAAGGTCTGCATCAAAGCTGCCGTGCTGGTGGGCCTCTAGCCCGTGCGTGCCCATGGCAGCCTGAGCAGAGTCCTTCCCTGCTACACTGAGCACCGCTCTCCTGTCCTGCCTTTAGCCGTCAGGCAGGAGCTAAGTGGGATCAGCACCACGTAAGATGGCACCAGCCCTGGAGGATGGCGAGGAGCCGTGCTGGCCCCAGCGAACATCGAGCCTGCAGAAGCTGGGATGTACTTAAGTCTCAACCTGTGATACAATTAAAATGAGGAAACAAACTTCAACTCCTGGATTTTTTAGTGTATCTGACACAGAACACCGGGTCTATCCTTTTTTTTTGTATTTTATATTTGCTTATTTAAGTGTACATTCCTTTGGTTTATAGAGAACACCCCCAAATCACCTGCTTTATTAGATGGCTTCCAAGTTTTCTCCTAGGTGACACTGCTGGCACCTCAGCTGGCAGGGAGCAGCTGGGTGCGGCGTGCCCTTTCCATGCCACAGAGCTGTCAGAATGCAGCACAGCGCCAGCAGCCATGGTGTTGCAGTCTGTCCACGCAGTGCGTGTTCTGTCCACATGATAATAAACTCTTCACTGTCCACTCAGGTTGTCTCTGTCTCATGTGCCGGCTCTTAGCTGCCCTGGTGAAAAGCCCTTTATAGGGAATGCACAGGCCAGAGCATGCAAGGATAACAGGCTAATGAGGGGACCTCAGAAAGAGCTGGGTTCCATCAGAACATCCCCAGGAGGTGCACAGGCTACCAGGCACCGCCTACTGGTGGAGTTGAGCCTCAGGTCCTACACAGCCCCAGAGTTTCAGGTGGGTGGGCTGTGAGTGCAGCCTACTCCCTGAATGTACAAGGACTCTGAGTTCAATGTGTCAAGTACCAGAAGTGGGCCCGGGGCCCAGTGAGGTGATTGGAGGCTTTTACCATACAGACTCCCTGATTCCTGTGACATTGCCAGAAACAACCCATGGCCATGGCCACCTAGGGAGGGTCCCAGCACATAATCTCCATTGTGGCTACAGGGAGCCTCTGGCTCTTAGTGTCAAGGGTAATTCAGTATGGCCAGGAGACCAGCCATGCGGACCTTGTGACCTCCCATGACCACCACAACCATAGAGCAGAATGCCTGCCCGGTGCTGGGGGCTGGGTAGGCTAGGGTGGGGTGAGGTCCACAGCACGTTTCATCTCACTGGGTTCCAATCGTCTTAAAGGCCAGGAATGTGAGATTAAAACACTGAGCAGTGTTAGGAGGCCTGGCCAAGGCAGCACACTCCACATTCCTGAGAGGGATGCTGCTATAACCCTCACAGCATCTGCCAAAATGCCCTCAGCACAGCCCATTCACGCCACCTTTGGAGGCACAGTTAAGCCGCAGACGGGTCTCTGACATGAGGGGAGGTCTCAACACAGCCTATGGCACTGTCTACAGGAAGTGGGCTGGTGGGCCTGGGTGAGGTGAGGCACACCCAGGGGAGTGGGGTGGCAGGTGGACTCACTGGGATTCCCCTCAGTCCTTGGATTAGCCTGTGTGCACAGGGTGGGGCCACCTGCCCTGACTCAAAGCCCTCCTATCTCAGAAGTTCTTAGACCAGGCCTTGTAAGTCACCTCAACAGTCACTATTCAGGGACACCTGTTCCTGGAGCCATGGAGGCCACTCCCAGGCATGAGGTGGTGGCTGTAGCACACCCTTCCTCCCTGGCCTCCTTTGTGGTGATGTCCTTGGTCAAGCCTACTGCCTCAAGCTCAGGCTGTCATGAGAGCTGTAAGGCTGGGCCCACTCTTGTATCTCTTTGCCAAGGCACCCTCTTCCAGCACACTGCTGCTACCTGATCTGGACATCAGGACCCACCATGGTCCAGCCCCTTAGGACCAGGTCACTAACCAAGGCTGCCTCTCTAATCACAGCTATGCTGTCACATCAGCATTTGTGCCCCACCCCTGACTCACATACAGACACTGCTCAGCCAGCCATCTGGCTTGGAAGCCAGTTCCATGTAGGGTGGGGAGAGATGAACACCATGCCGTCTATGTGACCTGACCCTGTCCAGATATATGGACCCAATGCTGCCAGCCTGAATGGACTCTGTCTAGGGATATAAACACTGCTTGCAACCTGACCCATCCATGTCCTGGGATGTGGATCTTATGCTGCCAGCCTGCTCAGGGTTTCACAGGTCAAAGAGCCTAAAGTGGAACTGTTCTGGCTTGGAGGGGGGGACCTTCTACAGCCCATACCATAGTGGTGGATGCCTTGGGTCTTCTAGAGTCTAAGAGAGTGGGACTCAGGCTTGTTAGAAGGAACTACACGGGTGCTGGACTCCACCTATTTGGATTCAGGCCTCATTCTCTGGAAGCCCAGGTTCAGGCCAAGACTCCATCCTGCCTGAAAGAAGAAAAACGCACAGACTATAAAGGCATATTAGATTTAATCTGGGGCATAGAGAGAAGCCTGCTCAGAATATCCTGGTCAGTCATAGCTAAGACCCAGAAAGATCAGGTAGGCCTGGTTACTCCAACCTGTATCTACTTGCTGGGCCCAACACAGCCAGAAGCAGCTTAGACTGCAGGAGCTGATGCGGACAGACCAGTTCACATGGACAGGAGGCATACGGCTGCTCGATCTGGACTGCTGGCCGGCAGGGCTCACAGGTGGTCCTTCGCCAGCTTACACTTGCGCTTAACCCTGGAGTAGGGTCCCATAGAGTCTTCAAATACAAAGTCCCAGAGCACTTTCACCCAGGAGTGGTGCTGCGGCAGGTGATTATAGTATTCGGGTGCAATCTTCCGTACCTGTGGAAAGGGGTTGGGGTCAAGACTGCACCTTGGCTGGTTCATGCATAAACATACACACACATGTGGTCAGGGTGGGTCCACTATGATCCTGCAGAGTTCTGAGACCTACACTGGGCAAGCCTTGGGTCATACCCTCACCCCAGCATCTTATGCTCTGCCAGCCTCTGAGCCTCAGCATTCACTGTTTCCTCAATGATCATGTTCCTCCACCCTGAGGTTTACTCTGACCTGATACGCCATGTCTGCCTCCTCCCCCAGGGAGTGCTGCAGCCACGGCACCTATAACCAAACTCCTGCAGTGCTGTAGAGATTGCCTTCCCATCTTCCCCGGGGAAGCCATTGCTGTATGTAATGGCTTCTGCAGCAGACAGCCTTCTCCTACCTACAGCACGTTCCATGAAGGCTGCTCGTGTCAGAGGTGGCCCTAGGAGATTCGAGCTTGGCTTCTAAGATGTGCTGTCCCCTCCTCTTAACCTCTGCCCTCAATTCAAATGTATGACATTTGAATCTGAGGTGACAGTTGTGGAGGGGGCAGACAGCTTCATAGGTTGGATGACCACATCACTGGGACAATCAAAAGGCATCCAGCCCGTCAATATACATATACTGGACAAGCATTCATACAAACTAACACACACACATACACACACACACACAGGCACCCGAGGACATACACAAACATACTCAGGACCTCCTGACCTTCTATTTCAGCCTCGACCCCCTCCACCTCAGCCTCCCTTCCCTTGTTATTAGCTTCCCCTGTCACTACAGCCAGTCCCCATAGGTTACAAGGACAAGATCCACAGCTGTGCTGCCTGGCCAGCTCCAGATCGGGCTCAGCATGCCTCTACTGTCCCAAGGCTGTGATAAGAAGTGAGCCCCAACAGGCAAGAGATAAGCAAGGTACTTCTCACAGTGTCCACTGATACAGAAAAGGAAGCTGAAACGGGGCAAACACTTGGCCAGGGACACACCAGAGCCGATCAGCAGGGTTCCAGCGGAATACTAACCTAGGCTGCTAACCTGTACTCACTTGGAAAACTCGGCCCTCTCTACATCTGCCTCCTGCATCCCCAGGCACTGGCCTATGTGGTACCCTGGAGCCAAAAGTACGTAACCATCCAACACACCTTACCAACCTTACCAACACAAAGGAAAAGGCAGCCAGGAAATAACCAGAGCCCTTCCCATCACTTGGCATTCCTCCCATGCCAGCTCAGCCCAGGTTGAGCGCTTACCAGTGGCAGGTAGCAACCAGGGATGCTGGGGAAGTCATGGTGTTCCATGTGGTAGCCCACATTGAAGGTGATCCAGTTGAGAGGTCCATAGTAGGAGTAAGTCTCGTGGCCCTTCAGGAACATATAATGTTCAGCCACAAAGTGGCCAGAGATAGGGTGCAGGCCCAGACCCAGGAGGGAGCTGGCTAGAAGGTAGGCGATAGGCTTGATCCCCCAGAGGGCAAAGATGGTGATATCAAATGCCAGCTGCACCAGAGCGTTGAGGATCTCCATACGTGTCACCACCTTGGGGTTCACATAGAGCGGCCTTAGTGAATAGAAGAAAGGCTGAAGCACCAGCCAGAGCAGTTTTCGGGCCGGTGTGCAGAAGAACCAGCCCTCGAAGTTCGTGGGAATATCCACATCCAGCCCGTCTCCGCCCAGGTAACGATGGTGGTCCACATGGTACTTTTTGAAGGATGTGGCATAAGGTAGGCCAATGGGCAGATTAGCAAAGATGGCAAACCAGCGGTTGCGGGAGGCACAACTTGTGCCAAAGGCAGTATTGTGCGAGATGTCATGGATGGCCAGTGTCAGCGAGTGGTTGATGCAGCCACCGAAGGCATAGGCCCAAAACAGCAGCCATCGCCAAGAAAGCCTCTGCACCAGCCAGCAGGCAAGCACCTGCACCAGTACCATTCCCGACACGGTCCACTTGATGTGGGGGTCTGGCCGCATCAGCAACTTGATGGCTGGGTACTTGGCTACAGGGAAGACAACAGTGATGAGTGAGTCAGCATTTATTGAACCCCCATTCTCCTGCCAACTCTCATCTTCATCCCCCAGCAGTCCCTGAAAGAATTCAGCAGCCCAACCCATACCCTCGTGGGTCTTGGAGAGGCAAGCCATCGCTATAATTTGTGTCTGGGAAGAGTTGCAGTCTAGACTGGAGTCAAAGGCCCTGCCTCTGACCACCTTCCAGACGAGGCTAGGGAGACTTCCCAGGGTTGGGGGGATTTGCCACCAGCTGAAATAAAGTGCAAGTGCCACAACGGGTCAAATGAAAACCCAAGTAACCGTAGAGCCACAAGTCTCATGGCCCTCAGTGCTCCTGTAAACACACCCGTGTCATGTGTGACTAGAAGCTTGGACATGGCCAGAGAGGGTTGCTATGGATTGGTCACTCACAAACTTCTCAGGCACTTGGGATAGGCAGACATGACTTGAGAGGCAGCCCCTAAAATGAATCAGCACTGCAGAGAAGCTAACAAAACGTCAGCTCTCTTCACAGCAGTGAGTGTCCATCCTTGTGTAGTTTGTGTGTTTTTGTGTTTTGTGTTCTAGGAAAGGAAAAAAAATGGTGCATGCAGAAGTTAGCCAAGCCATGAAGGACCAAGAGGAAAACAATAGCACAGTAACAGGTTTAGATTGTGGTAGCTGACTACGGAAGGGGCAGGAGGGCCAATCAGAGAGCTGGAGCTGCATCCACGAACAGAGGGCCGTCAGAAACCCAGAATGATTGATGGATACATTCTGAGATAGAGCAGATGGAGCCAGGTCTGCTCTATCCCCTGGCTCCCTGAACAAGAACAGACATCCCAGATATGGGATCCCCACTGTCCAGCAGATGGGTAAGCCAGCCCGGCAGGATCCTATTGTAGGGTACCTCAGTTAAACAGCATCCGTGCTCAGCTGGGAGCAGACAGTGGTCTCAACTTGCCTTTCCCAGGAGTGGCCTGTGGAGAGTATCTCCCCAGACCATAGCAAGGACTATGGCCTTCACTGGAACTGGCAGAGCCATGAGAACTTCAATGATGGCTGTATAATGGGTGACTGTCACTAATGCCTCCAGCCTGCACTCCTACAGGGACAGGGGATCGATTCAGTTGCCTAGTATACACAAAGCCTTGGACTAATCCCCAGTGCTGCAGGAGCAGAGTGTGCTGACACACACCTGTAATCCCAGCATATGGGGTAAAGGTGGAAGGATCAAAAGTCCAAGATATTTCTTGGTTACATAATAAGATTGAGGCAGCCTGGGTTGCCTGAGACTGGGTGTGTGTGTGTGTGTGTGTGTGTGTGTGTGTGTGTGTGTATGCAGATAGATGGATAGGTAGGTAGGTAGGTAGGTAGATAGATAGATAGATAGACAGACAAGCAAGCAAATAAATAGGCAGATCGTATATATGTTTTACCACAAGAAAAGAAAGTTTGGTCAGGCAGCAGTGGTACACTCCTTTAAACCCAGTGGCAGAAGCAGGTGGATCTCTGTGAGTCCCAGGACAGCCAGGGCTACACAGGAAAACCTTGTCTCAAAAAACAAAACAAGCAGGCAGAAACCTCTATCTCCCAAACTCTTCATCTGAGCAATAGACAGAATCCTAAGATGAGGCATTGTTAGCGGCCTGGGAGATTTCAGGACCAAGCTGAGGCAGACTGCCAGGGTCTGCTTGTAGAGGCTCCTAATAGCACAGGGTGATGGGCCTGAACCACCAGTTTCCCTTTCGACTTTTCCCACAGTTGTTTAATGGCCCTCAGGTATCTGAAGAGCCTAGGTTCTAGGAAACCAAGCTGCCCCCAGGCTGACTGTGTTGCCTGTTTTCATATGGCACCAGTCATGAGCAGAACAACACACCCCCTAAGATGCTTATGTGCTAACCCCACAGCCTGTGACCACCTTAGGTGAAAGGTCAAGAAGAAGAGACGTACGCATCATCAAAGTCACCACAAGGCTCCCCAGGCATGCAAAAGCAAAGCTGGGAGCCACGGGACCGAATGGGGCATGAGAGATGAGGCCCACTTGTCTTGAGACACAGAAGAAGTCCTGTGAAGAAGGTGGGTCACTCCAGAAGCCAGGAGAGACCAGGAAATCTGCTCCCCAGTGGGGCCTTCAAAAGGCTTGCTGCTCTGTTGATGATGGCTTCAGCCCAGTAAGGCAGAGCCAGAACACTTAAGATCTAGGGCAAAGAATACTGTGAAGTGACACACGCCCACAACTGGTGACTCCATTCTGGGATTCCTCCTCCTCCCAATCTTGGGACAGAGGTCAGCCAGTCTCAACCCGGCCTCTGAGGGCCCTGCTGTTCACCAGTCCTGGCAAGATGGATAAGGCAGCAGGGAATACCCTCAACATCATCCCGCTGGGCTCAGCAAGGGCATGGCACTGGGCACACAGGACAGACAGAGCCACAGTCTGGCCTTCCACGCAGGAGACTGATGTACCTGCTGCTACTTGTGGAATTGGGGTTGGGATCAGGACACCACCAGGGAGTGCCTCCGTGTTTCGGAAAAAGGGGTGCTGCTCATGGGGAACACAGAACCATGGGAAAGGTGGCATGTCTTCATGACAGGGAAGATGAGGACATCTGCAGGAAGTCTCCTTCCCCACCAGGAAAATCACATGCAAAGTGTCTGAGTCTGTGCATGCCAGCAGCTTTCTAGTCCCCCATGGTGGCCTCTGTGTACCTGCCTCACCCACATAGCCAGCCTCTTCTGCTCCTGCCCAGGAACCCACTAGCTCTAGCTAAAGGCAGCTGCCCCTGCTTCCCCTTGGAAGGAAGCTAAACATCAGCACAAGAGGGTGGGTCTAGCCACACCTGTGTCAAGTGAGCAACCTCAACGAAGTGGACTTCAGGGCAGCAGAGCCAGGCTCTAGCTTAGATACAGGCCAGCACATGTATCTAAGCACACAGCCCAAGAACACCTAAGGACACAGCCTAGCGGCAATGACTTGGATGGAGGTGTTCAGACTGTGGGCTGCTTGCTCAATGACTCTTCCCTCTCCTCTGCCCAGACCACTGCAAGAAGTCCTGTGCACCTCTTCCTATCCCCAAAGACTCGACTGTGCCCTTGAGGCCTAGCTGGTCCTACTTAGCCTCAGGTCCTCCACTAGACCTCCCATAGAGAGGAAATGTACCACATGGAAGGAAAGACAGTATATCCCCTCCCCAGCCCACCTTGATTCCCCAAGCTGCTTCTTGTACCCCACCCTACTGGTAAGCCCTTTGGCCAATGAGCATATCACTGAAGTGGACATGGGCAGTATCCAGCCTCTAGCCTGGATACCCTATGCATGCCTCAAGAGTGCTGGCCTCTGCTAGACAATCTGGAGCCCAGCCTGGACAGACATCTATAGTTCTCTGCAGCCAAGCATCCTCAGACTCAAGTTGGCATCTCTCTTTCGGGCTGCTTTCCCATGCTCCACTTCTGATGAGCCTTCCCTGACAGCCCACAGAGCTAGGAACACATTCGGATGGCCTCTTCCTTGAGAGCATGTGGCTAATGGATCTGAGGGGGCCTGGCTGCCTCAGATTTGCCACCTACCTGTTAGTGCATTTTCTCTTAAGGACCCACAACCTAAGGTGAGGACCACACCCACAAAACACTCTTAACCTGTACCTCTGAGGAGCCTTGGTTGGTTTGTTTTTCTTTTTCCAGAAATACTCATGATCTGTCAACTTTTTCTTTGTTTGTTTGTTTGTTTCTTTCTTTCTTTTTTTCTTTTGAGACAGGGTTTCTCTGTGTAGCCCTGGCTGTCCTGGAACTCACTCTGTAGACCAGGCTGGCCTCAAACTCAGAAATCCGTCTGCCTCCCGAGTGCTGGGATTAAAGGCGTGCACCACTATTGCCTGGCATTTGTCAACTTTCTCATCAGGGACAGGGACAGAGTCAAGAGCTGGGCAAGAAAGCACCAGAGAGAGACTGCCAGCTGCAGGCCACTCTGACACTCCTCCCTTATTGTCGAATGGAGATCCCTCCCTCTCTTTGGTCTGCAGTATCATCCCTCCATCACTTTACTGTGGAACCCCTTACAGCCTGGCATCAACCTCATCCAGGACAGGATCCTCCCATCTCTTTCTCAGGGAGGCTAATTAATGCAGGCTACAGGGCAGCAAGTTTGCCTCCTGTGTTAAGGGAGCTCAGACCTGCCTAGCTCCCTCCACCATACTGCCTAGTGATTGATGCCACCCAGTGTCTGTTGGCCAAAGTGCTCAAATGAGCACCACCCCACCAGCCCTTCCCTTCCACAGCTGAGGGCGGGACCTCAGGCCAGCCTGTCTTCATCCATCACCCAAAGCCTTCCTAGATGGCTTCCTCCCAGCTCTGCAACAGACTGCGAGAATGTCTCCCACTGCTTTGATCTTTCCCAGCCCAATTCTGAGCCACAGGCAAGCCTGGCTCTGTCCCAGCATGCAGGAGGCCCTTGAGAGACCCAGCACAAACAAACAAACAAACAAACCAGTGGTCCAAAGGGCCTCCCGAGTCTCCTAGCTGCCTCCATGCATGCCATCGTTAGACTTGTATTTTATTCTGTGGTGAATACGGATCCAGGTCTCTGAGGATCTCCAGCTAATGAGAAGGTCCGTCTTAGAATTAGGGACAGGCATGTGAGCTCATACAGGGCACATGGTGTGTCCTGACTAAGGCATTGTGAGAGGGCCAAATGGTGTGCTGGACACTTAAACTGAAGCTTATCCACTGAAGGTGTCAGGACAGTTGGGGTGGGAATGGCCTTAGGCCCTAAACAGTGTTTGGGGTGATGGAAATTTTCTCAAACTGGGTCATGGTACAGATGAAAAAGCATTGGAGCGTGGCCTTTAAAGCAAGGATGCGCATGACCTGTTAGCACGCCTCCATAAGGCTGTTAAAAAACAAAAGAAGGGAAATGACATTAAGACAAACTAAGTGCAGTGTCCCAGAACGCGTGCCATGCTAACAAGGTTTGACAGAACTCGGGCAGCCCAAACTCAGATCCACACATGATGGGTTAGGAAGTGGGGCCTTGGGTAATTAAGTCACAAGATGGAGCCCCTGTGATGATCAGGTCCCTTGGACAGTAGACCAGAGTGCTCCCTCCAAGAGTAGAACAAAGCTCTCTCTCAGACAATAGACCAGAGTGTTCTCTCAGACAATAGACTAGAATGCTCCCTCAGACAATGGCTCAGTGTTGTCCCTCAGACAGAGGCTCAGTGTTCTCCCTCAGACAGAAGACCAGAGTGCTCCCTCATCTTTCAGCTGCATACAGCCATGATAACAAGGAAGCAACCCTCACCAGAGCACATATCTGGCACTCGGGCTGACCCTGGTGGTCTTTGGCTAGGAACGGCAAAGGTATTCAGAGGGTCCACTGCTTTTGGTTTCTCTAAATCCTCAGAGCTACTAGGGACCAGACACAATTGAGCTCTCCCCAGCACTGAGGACAGCAGGTACAGAATTCCACCTGGGGACAAAGGTTGAGGGTGTGGCATCCTTAAGAGGAGCAGGGGAGAGGAAGGTGACAGGGTAGGCAGGTAGGAAGAGGGCAGGGTTGGTGCCCAGTGCTCCTGGGCACAGGAATCAGAGTGGGAATCTTCCCCAGCTCTACCATAGGGATGCACCCAGGAATGTGAGAACAAGCCATTATGAAAATACTTACTGAAATCAGCACATGTCATAATTCAGAGCTTTTAGTCTCTTCAGAGAGCCGGTGATTTCACATTTACCTTATGCCAGTATGCACGTGTGCAAATGTGTGAGTGTGCATTTGTATGCACATACTTGTGTGTGTGTTGCCAGAATGTTTTTGTGGAAAGAACATTGAAGCTAAGACTCTAAAGAATATGCAGTCAGTTGATGAAGAGATAAAAAGATAAAAAAATAAAAAATCTAGCTGGGCGTGGGAGGGTCATGCTGCCGGCCTAGCAGGTGCTGGGTCCTGGTTTCCATCCCTAGAACCACAAAAATAAATAATCAGCTCAGCATAGAACAATGCTTACAAAGGCCAGGAAGCTGCCTGGGCCTTCCAGATTGGGGAGAACGCAAATGCAAAGAAGATTTTAGAGGGTCAGCGTCTGGGTGTCCCTAATAGGCCAGAGCTGAGGCTAGATCCCAGCAGTGGAGGGTATAACAGGAAGCAAAGGCCCTCCTGAACTGCTGGAGGCCTGGACCCTACACCTCCGTTTTCCAGTTCCTGCATAGCAAAGAACCACCCCTGATCACAAAACCGTGGTCCTATAACTAGGGGGCACAAAACACCAGACTCCCAGGGAGACCACAGAGGTAGAGGCAGCCACAGAGCTGGACCTGGCAGAGGAGGCCACAGGCTCAACTAGACCCCTTCAGATCCCAGCAAGAGGTAGGCTGCCAGCCACCCGGAGCCTGTGTGTCTGTGGCTGGGTGACCAGAGCCTCACCTTCCCCTGTCGGGTCCCACTGTACCCTAGACTCTCCGGCAGCATTTGGGTTTTCTGATCTTCCCAAAGGCCATTGCCACAGAGAGAAGTTGTAACCTAGCTTTTCCTAAGCAAACAACCCAGTAACTGACTTTTATTTCCTGGTTTCCTGTGTGTGTGTGTGTGTGTGTGTGTGTGTGTGTGTGTACCTAGCTTTCATAGGGTTTTTTTTTTTTTAAGCAAACAAAATTACAAAGCTATTTATCTTCAAAGAAACAAACCCGAGTTTGTGTTCCTGGGCCTGGCCTGGTGTGTAATGGATCGGCTTCCTGGCTGCCCTGGCCCACAAGGCCTGTTCTTAGATGCTGCCATGGGACCCTATTTTCTTAGGAGACTATGCCAGGAGAGCATGTCCTCGCCCTCAGAGACAATAGGAGGTGGACTTCGGTCTTATCACAGTACACTGGGGCCGACTTTTAGTAATGACTTCCTGGGACCTGACTGGGAAATTCATTAACTGAACAACACCTGTTAGGTGGTTACAGAACTTGATGCAGCCATTGGCCAGCAGTGGGCCATACATCCAGACCTGAGCAACCCAGGCCTCAGTGGCCCTGGGCTATATACAGCACAGGGCAAATGGCTTCTCCTCTAGAAAGAGAAAGAACAGTAATGTGCTAGATTTCTCTTGGGCTGGAGAAATAAAGGGCAGTATGACATCTGTCTCCATCCTCAGTGAGTTCAGCCCTGTCTTCAGGAAGCTGACAGTAACAGCTACTGTGAACGTTTGTGGGAATCCTGGCCAGAACACTTCACACATCACCTCCCAAGTCTGAACAGCAACTTCATAAGGAAGTTTCTCTGATGACCTTTCCCAACTTCTTCCTGTCTACATAATTCATCCTGGCTATGGGAACAGCCATAGCCAGCCATGGAATTGCTGCTGCAGAGACCAGAGCTTGGGCAGTGGAGCTGGGGAGGCAGAGCCCAGAGTTACCACCCGCTTGGCTAGGGCCATCAGAGCAGCCCATGAGGTGGGGTGAGGGCTTCCTGAAAGAGGAAGCACTGAACCATGCCTGGTGAAGCAGGAAAGACCAGAGAGAGCTCAAGCAGGTGAAAGAACACGCATCCAGAGTCACCAGAACTAACCAGACAGGTTATCAAAGGAAGCCAGAGGTCCTACAGCAGGGACATGAACGAAGCTCCGTGGAGATGACAGCTCTCTTGCTGTATCTGGACAGGAGCATTCCCCTCAAACCTACACAGATCCAACCCTGCCACTTTCCCCCACCAATCTTCTAGGAAGTCTGGATGTGTTCTAAGGTTCTTGGCTTCTTGCTTAGAAAGAGATAGTTGGGGCTGAAGAGTGCTTCCCTTGGCAGAATGATGCTTACTTCGTGAAAAGCCCAGGTTTGATTCCTCAACACCACATAGATGCTGGGAGTGGGGCTGGGAGCCCGTAACACACGAAGTCAGAGGCAGAAGGATCCAGATATCAAGGTCATCGATAGCAAGTCTGAAGCCAACTAGAAGGAACTAGAGAGTTCTGACTCTGTGGTGCACATCTTTAACGCCAGGGCTGGGGAGGCAGAGAACAGAGGACCACAAATGCGCCTGCTAGGCAGCAGGAATCTTTCCTAGAGTCCCAGATAAACCTTACTAGCTCCCATTGCCTCCCATCCCTCAGGAATCCACTCCCCCCCTGCCCCCCGTGTGTGTCTCTGTCTGGATCACGTGAGCACCTGTCCTTGTCCACATGTCTTCTCTACCTAATGCCAGGAGCCCAGAGAATTCAGGAAGGGAATCTGAGGAGGCCCCTGCTCCAGCCTTGGCACCCTCAGGCATTTCAGTCAAGGCACCTGCCGTCCTCCTGTGACAACGGAACCAAGGTCTCTTTTGCTGTGCCTGATAAGTTCACAAGGAGGATGGCTAACTCAGATATGTGGGGAGACAACCACAAAAACAAACCCACAAGACAGTTTCCAAGTCCTGAGCTCTCAACTGCAACAGCAGCAGCCCAGGTGCACCCTGAATTTGAAAGATGTAAAAGTCAGAGAGAAGCTTGCACAGTTTAGGGGCTGGTCAGGAGACAAAAAACAAAAAACAAAACAAAAAAAACCCCAAAAAACAAAGACAAAAACAAAAAACGACCCATCAGTTCGAGACCTGGCCAACGACAACCTGGAGACCAGGAGACCAGCCCCGATACCACTGGCAACAAAAAACGGAAGCTGGCTGTTGAAGAAATGCGAGTTAAACTTATTCGAGTTAAACCCACAAGAAACAGCATTGCCGGTCTGATGAAACACAAGAGTTTACAGATGCTCCAGCGCCAAAGGGATGGGGGGAGAGAAGGGAGCGCTGTGAATGGCGACCGGACACAGAAGTTTGGAGACATTGGAGGAAGGTAGCACCCTCCACCCACGGTGCCCACGGCAGGCAGCGGGGTATCCGCATGACAGTGCCCACCCTGGGAGCTCGGAGAGGTCCACTGAAGGAAAACCGCTATCCTCCAGTGGGATCGTCAGGGTCTCCCGAGTCCCCAAGGAAAAGTCTTCTGCTTCCTGAGCAGGTGTAGCCCGAGCGTGCGCGCATTTGCTGTGGGTTGGCTTGGCTGCGAAGCAAGAGGGTCTGCACACAGCAGGCGCCTACTAGCTGCAGGCGAAGAACCCGCGCGCTCCGGCCCACCACCACCCCACCTCTGATCCCCCACGCGCACTGCCCCCCATATCCTATTCACCCTATTGTGGCTACTGTGTCCCAGCTAGGTTCGCGCGCACTCACCGAGCATCTCCTTGCGCCTCTGGGTGTGCGGCTGGTCGCTGTAAACCCACTCGAAGTCGCTGCGGGTTACGCTGTTACCCATGGTGGGGACGTTGGAGCCCTAGAGAGCTCTCCGCTGCTCAGTGTTCACCTGTCGCAGGATACCCAGGTATCGCGGGCAGGGACATCGGAACCCGGGCGAGGGCGGGGGCGAGGGGCGGGGCTGAGGCGAAGGCGCCTCGTGGGCGGACCTAGGGGCGGGTCGCGGTGGTCCCCAGGAACCCAAGTGATCTGGGTTGGGAGGTACGGTCACGCCCGCACCCTGGCAGCCCTGCAGGGGCCGCACGAGACCCACCGAATCCTTGGATTCCTGGCCGTGTGGCAACGCCCGCTGCTGCAACTTGTAGGTTGTGCTCCTGTCTCCGCGCCCGGCTTGCCTCACCACCGAACGCAGTTCAAGCTGTGCTCTAGACGCCTGGGTGTTTGGGTCTTCTGATCCTGGCGTCCCGGTCCCCACAGGGGAATAAGAGGGAATGTTGGAGGACGAGGAGCTGGGAAGAGGGCTATCTGGAGCTTGGGACAGCAATGTCTTCTGCTTGTCCCTTTCAGGCACTCGCAGCCGAGGGACATAAAGACACAGCAAAAGTACAGAAGAGTCCACCGTGAGGGCTGGAAGTATAGGAATGATTCAGGGTGATCTGTGTCATGGTGCAGATTGGTCTTAGAGCAGCTTCTACGCTGGACCTCGTAGGACAAGTAAAAGTTCAACAGCCGTAGAAAAGGACATTAATGGTTGGGCATCAGCAGATGCAAAGCTTGAGAAGGAGCCTCAGACATTCTTCTGGAGAGGACTTGAGTCTGTGGGGGTGACAGAAGAGGTCTTATCTGCTCTCCCCCTGCTTCTGGTTTTCCAGAGGCTTAGAGCCTGGCCTCTCTATGGCCCTACCTAGCACAGTGGACAAAGTCACAGCCGGCAGACAGGGGACAGAGAGTCTTCTTCTTCCGGAAGCCTAGGAGCTTGGACCACTTTCAGCCAGGGCTAGAGCTGGGGAAGAGGGCTTAGACAGCCAACAGCTTCTGGAGCAGGATGGGCACTATCGATGGCTCCACAGTTTAACTGGGCAGACACTCAGCCACACATTGACCTCACTGCAGCATATGGGGACCTGGGCCACAGAGGCAGAGCCCATCGCTGCCACATCAAAAACAAGCAAACAAACCATCAGCCGCCATCACTCCAGTTGCCAAACTGGATCCAAGTTGCCAAACTGGATCCAGTTGCCAAACTGAGATCCGAGGCCAGATGAGAAAGTGGGATCTCAGGCAGGCAGTAGGGGTGGGGACAAGCAGACTTGTAACTGGACCCAGCCCCCAACCTCTGGCCTGGAGAGCTGCCAAGGTCAAAGCACCTGCCTTTTGTTGATCGTCTGTCTTGATGCCTGTATCTGGGTTCCTGTTCTGCCCTGCAGGCATCACCTGCCTCCTCGTCAGGCCCAGGCCAGGAGTTAATATGCTTCCCTTGAGACACCACCTACCCAGAGAAAAGCAACCAGGTAGCGTCCTCAATTCATAGAGGAGAACACTTGTAAGGCCAAAGAGGACTGAGGTATCCAGACTTGGTAACCCCTGGGCTCCGGAGGCTGAGGCAGACTTGCAAGGATGAGGCCAGCGTGGGCTACAGGGTGAGACCCTGCCAAAGGAGAAAGAGGATTTGAAGCCGAGCAGTGGTGGCACACACCTTTAATCCCAGCACTTGGGAGACAGAAGCAGGTGGATTTCTGAGTTCACGACCAGCTTGGTCTACAGAGTGAGTTCCAAGACAGCCAGGGCTACACAGAGAAACCCTGTCTCGAAAAAAAAACAAAAAACAAAAAATAAGGGTTTGAGATGTTTTGCAGATATACTCGTGTGTCTCTGGTGTCTCCAAGAGGCACATCTTAGCACACATGAAGCAATGGTCCGAAGCATCGTATGGCCGAGCACCATGGTAACACATGCATCTCACAGTCTGAGGTAATGCTGGTATGAGCTGATGGGTAAATGCACAGTATATAATCATGTCCTGTGAGTCACAGTTCCTGGCAGTAATGCCAGGCTGAGCATTTGCATATGTATGGTTCACATCGTCATTTTCCAGGGTGTTCCTTGTGTTGCTAGCAGTAAGTCACTAAGACTGTCATCAGTGCACCCCAGGGGTAGACATCTTGCTAAACATCACAAATGATGTTTTAAAGAAAATCTCAATCGTTTGATTTTAACAATAAAGACTCAGGAGCTAGATGCGGGAGTGAAAGCTTGGTAGCTCAGAGAGGCAGAGAAAGCACCTAGCTGACCTTCCTCCTCAGCCTACATCCAAAAAGGATGCTCTCTTCCACACCAAATCTCCTCAGACTCAATGTCTCTCCTTTCTACTCCCTATGCGTCTCTGCTTTCACTCACTGTCAACTGGTTGCTTGCTCCACCTCTTCATCTATGGTTGACTCTAATCCTGTCTTGGATTAAGGGTATGTGCTAGGGCTGAGCCACACCACAACTAGAAACGGGGTTTGTTTGGTTTTTTTTTTCAGTAAACAACACAATCTCAGGGTTCACAGTGTGATCAAATAAACTGCAATATTTTCCTCTTCCTGTCTAATTAAGAAGGAAAGGTTTTAACTCTAATATGGAGAAACTATTTACAGTAATGAAGTGATTTCTGCCAAGCTTTCCACAATGTCCAGTCTAGTTGTATTTGGCAGCCTTAGGATTAAGTATTTTTGAGTTCAAAGTTCTGTAAAATGTTCATGTTTATCTCCTCTGAACCCAGAGCAATTGGAATGTTCTGAGCAGTTTGTAGTCTGAAGCTGAGCTCTGAGTGCGGTTTGTCAGCTTAGTGTCAATCCTGACTAGCAGACAACTCAGAGTTGTCCAGCATTTGCACAGAACCTGACAGCAGAAAGGGCATGGGGCAGTTTGCCGAGTGGTTAGTGTTACCACAATCCAGGTGGATACATCATTGTTGGGCTCTGTCATCTGCTCAGAGACCTCAAAGGTTACTGTTAGGAATGATAGAAAACATAAACATTTTAAATCCACATTTAACAGATCTCAGAAAGGTTTGAGGGTCACAATCTATTACGTACATCCGAGGCACATTTGTTTCTGGTTACTTGTTTCAGACTCAAATCTAAAAACACACGTATAGGATGCTGGGTGAAGCTTGGTTTTGGGATTAGTTAGTACTCTGTATGACTACTAGTATCATGGTCAAACTTTATATATACATAATAACCTTCCACATTTTGAAATAATATTTATACCCTAAGAAAAGTTTTAGAGAGTCAAATGAAAACCAAGAGATTATGAGATTAGTGACAATAGAATAGTCCCTTAGGTTTTGTTGTTGTTGTTGTTGTTTTTCGAGACAGGGTTTCTCTGTATAGCCCTGGCTGTCCTGGAACTCATTCCGTAGACCAGGCTGGCCTCGAACGCAGAAATTCGCCTGCCTCTGCCTCCTGAGTGCTGGGATTAAAGGTGTGAGCCACCACTGCCCGTCCAGTCCCTTAGTTTTTGTGTCCCTCTGTCCCATACCAGGTGGTTCCTTCTGATAAGAGATTGAAATTTTGGATTTTCCTTTACCAAGCATGTGTGGATTTAGAGAAGGAGAGAGCCATGTTCCAACCCTGTACTGGCTGGTTTTGTGTCAACTTGACACAAGCTGGAGTTATCACAGAGAAAGGAGCTTCAGTTGAGGAAATGCCTCCATGAGATCCAGCTGTAAGGAATTTTCTCAATTAGTGATCCAGGGAGAGTGGTGCCACCCTGGGCTGGTAGTCTTGGGTTCTATAAGAAAGCAAGCCAGGAAGTAACATTCCCTCCATGGCCTCTGCATCAGCTCCTGCCTCCAGGTTCCTGCCCTGCTTGAGTTCCAGTCCTGACTTCCTTTGGTGATGAACAGCAGTGTGGAAGTGTAAGCTCAATAAACCCTTTCCTCCCCAACTTGCTTCTTGGTCATGATGTTTGTGCAGGAATAGAAACCCTGACTAAAGCCCGGGCAGTGGTGGCGCACACCTTTAATCCCAGCACTTGGGAGTCAGAGGCAAGTGGATTTTTGAGTTCGAGGCCAGCCTGGTCTACGGAGTGAGTTCCAGGATAGCCAGGGCTACACAGAGAAACCCTGTGTCAAAAACAAAAAAAAAAGAAAAAAGAAAAGAAAGAAAGAAAGAAAAAGAAAAAGAAACCCTAAGACAAACCCCAAAGCCCACTTTAATGTCTAATTGAAATGGAACTACATGAAGACCATTGTTACTTATGTCTGTAGAGGGCAGCAGAGAAGAGCTGGAAGTGGGTGATGCCACTTGGCTCATTTACTTTTCTCTTGGTGGGACAAGTCCTCTTCCTTCAAATGTTTCACTTGTCCAGGTTCCTTAGTTGGATGCTTTTATTCTCTTGGAAAGACATGAACAAAACCCTGCCCCAAGTCTAGCTCTGGGGGTTTCCCTTTTGGGCAGGTTATATCTTTCCTAAGGCAAAATGAGTTTAGCAACAAGAAAGTATTATCTTTCGATCGAAATTTTTAAAAAATTCTTTTTTGAAACTAAATATACGTTGGTGTGTGTGTATAAATATACTCATACCCCCTTCTCTTTCTATAAACTCAAGGGTTAAGTGCATCTATTTCTAGGTCACAAAGGACATTCAATTTGAATTTCAGCCTGCCTTTCACAAACAGCTTTTAAGTTTATTTTTTATTTTTATTTTTATTTTTGGTTTTCCCTGAGACAGGGTTTCTCTGTGTAGCCCTGGCTGTCCTGGAACTCACTTTGTAGACCAGGCTGGCCTTGAACTCAGAAATCCACGGGTCTCTGCCTCTGCCTCCCGAGTGCTGGGATTAAAGGTGGCCATGAATTCCCTAGAGTAGGTATATTCACAGGGTTGTGCTGGGTTAGTTTGGTTCTGCATTTCCCCTTACTTTTTAGTAAGTTAGGGGTAAACTTTCAAGTTTTTTGAATATGTAATCTATCATACTTTCTGGTTTATTCTGAATTTTTTTCCTTGGCAAGTTTTAATTAAACATGATGCTGTTTGTCCACTATTTCATTGTTTCTGCCTGTCTTGTCTGTATGAGCTACATAGAACTCGGTGTCTTTGCTAAGTTTTCCTGGGTTTTACCATTCCATTCCTGCCTCCAGGGACCAGATATCTTTGCCATTTTTCTGCTAATTAGAGGGTTTCCATTTTGAGGACCATACGGCTGCTATACCATTGTACAACCAGCATGAATTGGAGAGGATGGAGATTTCCCTTTTGTTTACCTAGTTGACTGTCTTATAGCCAATGCTGCCGCAGTGATTTTGTGGTCCTTCCTCAGCATTGGTCATTCACTTCCCCAGTCTATGAGCTGCCATTTTCCATTAGCTTTGGTTCAGTCAGTGGCTGATGAGCCATCAGTAAACCGTGCATTAGCCAAATGTTGTGACCACTCTGTCAGTCCCCACAGTTCAGTAAATGCCTTTTTTGGGAGGGGTGAGTGGTTTAGGGATGGGAATGATAGGCAACTGAGCTATTTCCTCAGTGTGGGAAGGCACAGAGCCCTTTGTTACCACATCCTGGTCACAAGGAATTCAAATGGGTACCAGTTCCACTGTAACACTTTCCTTCTATGGCTACACCTGGGAAGGACTGGATAATCCACCATTGTAAGGGGCACCCTATGACCATAGGGTGGTTAGGTAGTTGATTGAGTATTATGTTCTCCATGCCTTGTAAAATGTCCATATTTGTTTCTCAAAGGGAGTATATTTATTCAGCATTTATGGAAAGTGTTTGTAATAGAAGCCAACAGGTAAATGTTGGTGGACTCCTTTTTGCTTTATGAAGAATCCCCAGTTGCCAATTCACCAGTTAAGATGCTATTCATAATTAGGGCATCATCTGGTTCAATATTGGTCAGGGTTGCATGCACGGAGATGAGCTTATCTGAAGTCATAAAAGCTGCTCTTTGTTCCTGTCCCCATTGGAAACAGCTGCCTTTCTAGTAACTCTGTAGATAGTTTTGTTATAATAATCTGTAAATATGGTATGTGATTTCTCCAGTGTGCAAATGTACCAATTGGGAGCTATATCTGAGTTCTGTCACTGATTGATGGGATTAAAGGCATGTGTCACCACCACCACCTTGTTCACTGTGACTTGAGAATTTAGAAAACTACTAATTTATAAAGATCTGTCTGTCTCTGCTGGGATGAATGGAGTGGCTACTACCACCCTGTTCAAATATTTTATCTTAGCTCTAAATCTCTCCAACTCTTGGATACTTGGAAAACAAGTTTGAACTGTAGTAACCCTTTGAATTCACGTAAAATATTTAAAATCTCTTAACTATATTTTTAATACCAAACAACAAAAATATCCTTTTTATTTAAGAAGAAAATTCTAGGGGCTGGAGAGATGGCTCAGGGGTTAAGAGCACTGACTGCTCTTCCACAGGTCCTGAGTTCAATTCCCAGCAACCACATGGTGGCTCACAACATCTGTAATGGGATCAATGCCCTCTTCTGGTGTGTCTGAAAAGAGCAATAGTGTACTCATACATAAAATATATAAATCTTTAAAAAAAAAAAAAAAAAAAGCCGGGCAGTGGTGGTGCACGCCTTTAATCCCAGCACTCGGGAGGCAGAGGCAGGAGGATTTCTGAGCTTAAGGCCAGCCTGGTCTACAGAGTGAGTTCTAGGACAGCCAAGGCTACACAGAGAAACCCTGTCTTGAAAAACCAGAAGAAGAGGAGGAGGAGGAGGAGGAAAATTAAAAAACTGATGTCCAAGATGGTGCAGCCTACATGTCAATCTACAGTCTAACATTCTAACATGGAATTAAGACATATGGTTTAATTCTCATTTCATGCCAGGAAGGCTAGTGTGCCTTTGGTAAATTATCATTCAAAAATATTATATTTTATTTTTATTTTTTCATGCCTGATCAAATGAAAGGTATTTGTTAGTTGATGAACTATCCCCTCTCCTTATTGAGGAGATCTCTCCTGTTCGAATATAATCTTTACCAATCTTGGTGGTATCCACAGCTTTTCTTCTCTTGTGGAAACAAAGACAAAACCTCTTCCCCAATATAACATATATCCCGGTTTCCATTCTAAGGTGAACACTTCTTTAACATATACAGGAAGATTTAATTCAGCAATTTTTCTACTGTCTAATGTCTCTTGGCAGCTCTTGTTCCTTTCTTATTAGCATTTTTAAAAATTAAAGTTAATAAAGCACTATGTAATCCATCTCTGGGGGTCTTTATTATATCTTTCTTTTTAAAATTAATTTATTTTTTTACTTATTCACTTTACATCCTGTTCACTGATCCCCCCTCCTGATCACCCCCTCCCCACAGTCCATCCCCATTCCCCCTCCACTTTTCTGTCTGAGTGGGTGCCCACCCCATATTCCCCAACCCTGGCACTTCAAGTCTCTGTGAAGCTTGGCTCATCTTCTTCCACTGAGGCCAGACAAGGCAGCCCAGCTAGAAGAACATATACCACACACAGGAAACAGCTTTAGGGATAGCCCCTGCTCCAGTTGTCTAGGATCTACACGAAGACCGAGCTTCACATTTGCTACATATATGCAGAGAGGCCTAAGTCAAGCCCATGTATGTTCTTTGGTTGGTGGTTCAGTCTCTGAGAGCCAAGGGTCCAGGTTGGTTGATTCTGTTGGTATACCTGTGAAGTTCCTATCCCCTTTGGGGCCCACAATCCTTCTTCCTGTTCTTCCATAGGAGTCCCCAAGCTCCATCCACTGTTTGGCTGTGGGGATATATATGTCTCTCTCTCTCTCTCTCTCTCTCTCTCTCTCTATATATATATATATATATATATATATATATATGCCTCTGTCTGAGTCAGTTTGTGGGTGGGGCCTCTCAGAGGACAGCCAAGCTAAATTCCCGTCTGCAAATAAAGAAGCATATCATTAATAGTGTCAGAGATTGGTGCTTGAACATGGTATGGGTCTGATTATTGGTTGGCACCTTTCTGTTTATTAATCATATATTTTACAGTGCAACTAGAACTTTCTATAGCTGCTTATCATATAGGATTGTGTGGTATAGTTGTAATATGCTTTATGTAGTAATATGCAAAAAAACCTGTTTCATTTTACTAAAGACATGTGCTGAAGCATCGTTGGTATTACTTGTACAGATATCTCTGTAATGGTCATAACTTCTGATACATGTATAATTACTGAATCAGCCTTTTGAGAACTTAAAGCTGCTGCCTATTGAAATCTTGAATATATATCTATGGTATGGTGCAGATACTTTAATTTTCCAAACTCTGCAAATGAGACACGTTACTTCCTGCAGGCAGTGGAGTTTGGTTATACAAAGAACAAGTAGGACATTTTCTTGTAATTTCCTTGGCTTGTTGCCAAGTGATAGAAACCTCTTTCTTCAAACCTTTGCAGTTACAATGGTGTTTCTTATGAAATTCTGAGGCTTCTAGTCTATTTCCTATTAATAACTGATCAATTTCATCATTACCTGTCCTAGAGGGCCTTGTAAACCCATATGGGATCTGATACCCAGTATATAAAAGGGATGGTTTCTATTTCTGATAACTTGTTGTAGTGAAGCTAATTCTGAATCATCTGAAAAATTTTAGTGGTTTTAATATGTAAAACAGTGCTTTTTGCATATTGAGTGTCAGTAACTATATTAAGAGATTCAGGAAAATCTAGTAATACCATAAGAATGGCATACAGCTCTGATTTTTGAACTGGATATTAAGGGCTTTGAGCCACTTATTTTTCCTGATGTATAACCTGCCTTTCGTGATTTACTTGCTTCAATATAGAATGTAGGGACTCCAGAAATTGGTGTCCCTTTTACTATACAAATCAGAATCTAATTAGTTATTTTTATAAACTGAAGTCTCTTATTTTTGGGATATTTGTTGTTAATCTCTCTCAAAAGATTATTGCAAGTTTTTTGTTTTTTGATTTGGTTTTTGTTTTTTTTTTGTTGTTGTTGTTGTTGTTATTTTGGCCAGTGTTCATTTTATGCCCATAATGAGGCAATTTCTGCATTAGTAAAGGGTACCACAATTTCTTCTGGGTCTATTCCTGCTAATTGACAAAGTCTCATTTTTTCCTTTCAGAATCAATTCAGAAACCTTTTCTACATTTTTTTTTTTACTCTGTGTTCAAAAATATGTCCATTCTTAGATATAATCTCTGCGTATAAAATTTCCTGTGTGAAAATGAGTAGAAGGCAAAACAACTAAAATACAGTCCAGCTTCAGATCCAAGCAATCTACATGGGCAGCCTGAAATCTCTTATATACTAGAGCCAATTCTCTCTCAGACTCAGCTGATAATTTTCTTGGACTGTTTAAGTCCTTATCACTTTGTTTGATTTGAACAAACAAACCATATTTGGTTGGTAGATTACTTAGCTCTTGAGTAATTAGTCCAGTTATGGACTATAGCCAGTTAATATCTCCCAGCAATTTTTGAAATTCATTAAGAGTTTGTAATTGATCTCTCCTGATTTGTACTTTCTGTGCTTGAATTTTCTAATTCTGGGGTAAAAACCTATTAACTCAGAGAGGCAGAGAAAGCAGCCAGCTGACCTGCCTCCTGAACCAACATCCCAAAAGGATGCTCTCCTTCTCCACACCATCCCCAAAACTCCTCAAACTCAATGTCCCTCCTTTCTACTTCCTGTACATCTCTCTATCTGTCCCCTGACCTGTGATTTTTCTCTGCGTTCACTCCACACCAACTGGTTGCTTGCTCCTTTTTACCTGTGGCTGACTTTATTTAATTCTGTCTTGGATTAAAGGTATGTGCTAGGGCTGAGCCATACACCACAACTCAAAACAGGTAATTTTTTGCAGTAAGCAACCCAATCTCAGTGTTCACAGTGTGATCAAATATCCTGCAACACGTGGCCCCAGTTCTATCAACCCCACTTCAAACACTGTATAACTGTCTATAAGGCAGCACACATCTAGTCTGCCTTGTATCTCACCACATCATTGTCTCTAGTGAATCATTTAACTGTGTTCTGTGTGTGATGGCCTAGGAGCAACGGGCAACAATGCACAGATGTTAGAGGCCAGGTGCCATTGGGTTGTTTCAACACGTTGTTACATTATCCTGTCAGCACAATGGCTAGATCCCCTAAACACATCTATTATGAAACATGTCATCACTGTGTTGTGAAACATAAATATATATCTCTGTTGCAGGATATTTGATCACACTTGTGAATGCCCAGTTTGTGTTCTGATATGGCTCAGCCCCAAGCACACACCTTCAATCCCAAATAATGAGCATAAAGTTAGTATGTACAGGGACACACCCATGTTTGAAAATGAAATTGAGTGGCAGACAAAGTGATGAATCAGAGAAAGATTTGACAGAACAGAATATGCCCACCTCCCATGAGAAGAGAGGGGAAAGGGAAGTTACTTAAGGGACAGGGCAGAGAAAAAATAAAATAAAGAGAGTCAGTATTTCTGGGACAGTTGTATAAAGACAGGTTTCCAAGAAAGAACAAGCTAGATACAGATGAAGACAGAAGGAGCCGAAGAGTGAAAGGGAGCCAGAAGATTATAACAGATTGCTGGAGTTAACTTGAGGCCAAGCAGAGCAAAAAGTCAAAGGCAGAGAGAGAGAGAGAGAGAGAGAGAGGATTCACTCAGCCTGAAGTGGAGTTTGAGCCAGAACAGCTGAGTTGAACCAGCCAGAGCTCAGAAAGAACAAGAAAGGATGAGCTTATTCAGCAGTAAATTTCAGAGGCCCCAAACATTCTAGGCCTAGATAAGACTTCCAAGACTAGGCAGACTGAGGCAGTAAGCCTCTGAGACAACAATTACAACAGGAGAATAAAGGTTATATTTATGTATCTCTATATTAGACATGCTACTTAGGCCCAGGCAAGTTGGTAAGCAGAGACTCTAATGGTCAGGAAGCCATACCAGTGAATCCTTAGCATCTATCACATATCCATAGGCTGGGGAGCAGCCTGTGGATGCTGCCTATGGGTTCTTACCTGGGATCTGTTATGATCTTCCATCTTAATGGTTCTGATGTTGGAAGCTGTCTGAAGACATGACGCTGTGTGAATTATCCCTTGGTGACAGACACAAAGCCAGAAGGATTGCTAACAAATCCTCTGATTGCCTGAGCCAACAGCCTGGCTAATGACCAGGATCCAGAGTCAGTGTGCTCCCAGCAAAATCACTCCAACAAAGAAAGGCAGCCTCCAGAGGGGAAGAGAACTGTATGGAAGGCAAGAACACAGTCTTCAAAGAGCCTGACACGGAGTGCTGTACTCTCAAGACTCAGGAAGCAGAGCCAGGAGACAAGCTCAAAAGCAGCCAGGCTATACAGTGAGTCTCAAAAATTTATAGGTAGATGGATGGATGGATAGATAGATAGATAGATAGATAGATAGATAGATAAATTAGATTAGATAACACTTCCCCAAGGTGTTTCATGCATGAACACAGAAGCCAAGCCTGGAAATGCACCTCAGTGACATGACTTGGTTTCATTCCCATACAAAATAAATATTAAAAATTAATCCATCGATATATACTATACTATATACATCAGCTAAAAATGACTTTAAGCAGAACTCTGGCAAACCAGCACTCCCTGTTCTCTGAGTCCTAGTCAGCCAGATGGGAGGGGTCCCAGCAGCACTGTCCTGCACCGTGGATGCCACCAGGACAGACTGCACCTGCCAAAATGAATCAAAATAAACCCTTCCTATAGTGTCTTTAAGGTATTTGGTCACAACTGTGAGAAAAGTAACTAGGCAATGCATCCTGGAAAGGAGCCATGGCTACTTATTAACTCAAGTGTACTTAGCCCTACAGTCTTGGAAAATCATTATTTGCTGGTTGGGTGAAGCAATCAATATAATTTGAGCTAAAGAAAAATTGTACCCAGATAATGATGATCATGACAAATACTCTCAGAGAAAGGTCATTTTGTAAACCACATTAATGGCTGGCCAGATGGGGAGGGGAAGGGAAAACACAGGCAGTCCAGCAGAATTTAAGTTTCCATTTGCTGAATCTTACATCTTACTGGTTTTGATTGGTTAAATCTGGCAACACTGCCCTAAGAGAATTTTCGACATTTGCATGTGTGTGAGCATTTGCATATATGTGGGGCTCAGAGACTGGTGCCAGCTATCTCCATTCTCTCTGCTTTATTGAGAGTGTGGCCTCAGAGCTTGCCGGTTGGGCCAGTCTGCTTAATCTGGGGAGTTCCTGTCTTCTCATCTCAAGTGTTGGGGCTGCAGGGGGGCCACCATGCCAAGCTAGAATTCAAAATCTATTATTATTATTATTATTATTATTATTATTATTATTATTATTATTATTCACTAGTATTACTACAGTAGGGTTAGAGGAAACTTTGTGGTATGGTGTGGCAGTTTGAATGAGAAACGTTCCCCAGAATTTGATTCCCAGTTGATGGTGGTGTTTGCAGAGGAGGGGTGGTTTTGGTGAAGGAAGTACATCACTGGGGGTGGGCTTGGAGAGTTCATAGCTTCTCCTCTGGAACCATAAGCCCAAATAGGCCTTTCCTCCCATAAATTGCTTTGGTCATGGTCATAGCAGAAAGCAACTAACACAAGCAGGTTTTCGCCTTCCACCTTTGCATGTGTTCTAGAGACTGAACTTGGGAAAAAAAAAAAAAAGAACCCTTTGGGGACTCAAGGTCAGATCAACGGAATAATTCTGGATCAGTGTATCTAAGCCTGGCCTTCACCATCACAGCTCCAAGTAAAAATAATAAGCAAAATCAATCTGCAAAGGAGCCTGGGAAAGAGGAGATTCCCCCCAAGACTCAGAACTCCAGAGTACTGGCTGGTTTTGTGTGTCAACTTGACACAAGCTGGAGTTATCACAGAGAAAGCATCCTCCCCTGAGGAAATGCCTCCATGAGATCCAGCTGTAAGGAATTTTCTCAATTAGTGATCAAGGGTAGGAGGGCCCGTGGTGGGTGGTACCATCCCTGGGCTGGTAGTCTTGGGTTCTATAAGAAAGCAAGCTGAGCAAGCCAGGAGAAGCAAGCCAGTAAGGAACATCCCTCCATGGCCTCTGCATCAGCTCCTGCTTCCTGACCTGCTTGAGTTCCAGCCCTGACTTCCTTTGATGATGAACAGCAACATGGAAGTGTAAGCTGAATAAACCCTTTTCTCCCCAACTTGCTTGTCAGCCATGATGTTTTGTGCAGTAAATAGAAACCCTGACTAAGACACCCAGCATGGGTCTCACCAGATCTTAGAGGCTGGAGGAACAGAGACACATCCGTCACTGATTTCATCACAGATTACACATTACACATTGCTTAATCACAGTGCCACATCTGGGAGTATCCAGTTTCCTCCGGGTAGCTCACTACAATGTCTTTGTGCAAGCCAGAAAGCTATGGGACAATGCCTAGACGTGGCATGTTGAAACAAAGAAGAGAAGCCTTGAAGGTGACATGTGGGAGAGGGTGCCCCTGCCCACTGTTGACAAGAAACCTCAGTAAATTGGAGGGCACAGTAAAATCATGGCAAAAGTCACTTTTGATGTCTATTGAGTCCTACATGATGAACCATGAAATGCATAGTAAGTGGTGTCTTTACCCTGTGCACAACTGGAGGGCTAACCATGTCCCACGCTACCATCTCGCCAGCAAGAACGACGCGGCACACATAGGATCCTTCTGCAGTAAAGCTTTAATGCATCTTGAGAGGGAGAGCATAAGCTTGCCACGAACAATAGAACACCTGTCCCTTATATAGGTCACAGCGCTTGCCTGGGACGCGGAGCTTCCCCATTGGCTCCCGCATATCAGGCCAGATGCTGCCACGAGAGAGGCTGAGACTCTGAGGTGGAAAATTACCAGGTACATGCACACTAGCCTGTTTACAACTTGTCCTCGGCCGGGTGTAGGCGCCATCTTGTAATGGCGAATGTGGGTGCGACTCGGGCGGCTTCCCACATAACCATATTGGTACACAGAGCCACACAGGAAATTCTCTCATGGAAACACCCAAATCCCCTGTGATTCATTGCACCTGGGCAGCTGGGCCACTGGATGACAGAGGTTTCTCAACCATTGTGATTGTACAGGGTCCCTGTCATGGACGTGGTATTTCTTTGACTAACATGGCATCATGTGGTGTGATGGTTTGTATATGTTCTGCCAAGGGAGTGGCACAATTAGAAAGTGTGGTCTTGTTGTCGTGGGTGTGTCATTGTGGTTTTAAGACCCTCACCCTAGCTGCCTGGAAGCCAGTCTTCTGCTAGCAGCCTTCAGATGAAGATGTAGAACTCTCAGCTCCTCCTGTACCACACCTGCCTGGATGCTGCCATGTTTCCCCCTTGATGCTCATGGACTGAACCTCTGAACCTATAAGCCAGCCCCAATTAAATGCTGTCCTTATAAGACTTGCCTTGGTCATGGTGTCTGCTCACAGCAGTAAAACCCTTACTAAAACATGCAGTATAGGATTAATGTCTAACTGTCTAGGAAACATCCCTGGTTTTCCCCACTATGTAAAGCCAATCCTGGCTACAGAGATGTTCTTTCAGAATCCACAGTGACTCACTAAAGAAAATTGCAGATGGTTTGAGTTACAAGAATGACTAATTAAGGAGAGCAATGGAAACCTTTTGTCTGAAATGGGTAGGGATGCTAACTTAGAAAACTCACTTTGCCCAGTTTGGGACCTCTTTAGCAGTACGCGACTGTGCACATTTCTTGAGAGCTCAGAGGCTCCAAGATGGGAAAGAGTTCATATTTTCTTGGATGTATGTGTCTCCTTACTCTTGTTTCTAAACCAAAAATAATTGTTCAGAACCTAATGGCTAAACAGAGCCAGATAGCCCAACAGGAGTACAGGTTAGCTCAAAGGAGCTTCCACCGGACAAGGCCTGCTTACAAGGAAAGTGAGAGCTCATATAGTTGAACAGGAAAAATGTCTCTAGAGTAAGATGGCCCCAGTTATGACTGGGACCCTCCCATATTTCCATCCGGTTTCAACTTGCTGTGAGTAACAGACACCCTTCCCACCTGTCATGGTTTGACTATGCTAGGCCCAGGGAGTGGCACTATTAGGAGGTGTGGCCTTGTTGGAGTAGGTGTGTCATTGTGGGCGTGAGCTTTAAGACTCTCATCCTAGCTGACTGGAGGTCAGCCTTCCACTAGCTTTATATGAAGATGTGGAACTCTCAGCTCCTCCTGCACCATACCTGCCTGGACGCTGCCATGCTCCCAACTTAAGGCTAATGGACTGAACCTCTGAACCTGTAAGCCAGCCCCAATTAAATGTTGTCCTTGGTCATGGTGTCTGTTCACAGCAGTAAAACTCTAAGACATCACCAAATACGTCTTTTCTCTTGGCTGGCTCACCAAAACTGTTACTGGAGTTAAGATCAGAGCCTGCGCCCTGGCAGCCAAAACAAGCTGGGCTCAGCCATCTGTCCTCAATAAACCAGTTAAAGGGGTCAAACTGAGAGTGAAAAGCAGAGAAAGAGATTCATTCAATGAGTACACACTGCAAAGAGGGACAGAAGGATCCAGTGACTGCCCTAGTCCACCTTGGGAGTCATGTGAGAGGAAGGTTTACCTGGAGGGCAAGAGACACTCAAATCTAAGGCCTCTGATGCATAGTCCCCACCTACCAAGGTCTGAGCTCCAGTCCCACGGGGCTAGCTGTAAATCTTCCCCAAAGACAAGCTGGTTCCATCTGTTTTTGTCTCCAGAGTTTCTGAGTGTTTTTTATTTTCTTCCCAGCATGGGATTCCTGGGGTAACTCCAATTTCTGGCGGGTCCACTGTTTTAATGATTGCATGGTCAATTGTCTCTTTAGAATGTCTTTTCTGCCAAGGTCAGTTACATCCCTTCAGGCTTCTGCTCTTCCAGCTGAGGCTGCTCTGACTTCTGTCTGTCCATGGCTGTCTGTGCTCAGTTCTGTTGGCTGTAGACCAGGGGAGAACTCTAGCCTGCTGTGGTTTCTAAGGTAGCAATGGGCACAAAAGCCACCTGTGTCCCCGGAGCACCTGGAAATAAATGAATAGGAAACGTTCCCATGTCACTCTTGAGTTTCTGCCTTTAAAATCCATTGTAAGCTGAAGAATTTGATGGTTGGCATACCATGCTTGAAGTATGTAAGAGTGTATTATGTTGGAAGATTTATTTTATTTTGATTGTGTGTGTATGAGTGTTTCCCCTGCAAGAATGTCTGTGTACCACCTTTGTGCCTGGTGCCCTCAGAGACCAGAGGAGGGCTTCAGGTTCCCTGAAACTGGAGTTACACAGATGGCCATAAGCCGCCATATAGGTGCTCGGAATTGAACCTGGCTCTGCTGGAAAAGGAGCCAGTGCTCTTAACTGAGCCATTGCTCCAGCTGCAACGTGTGTCAGTGTGTTGGAATCCGAGTGTTTGGAAACTATGTGAGAGCCATTTGCTTCAGCAAGGATTCAGAAACTCTTAATTTGAAACAATAAAAGGAACTGGTTTTTCTGGACTGTGCTTCAGAAAGCAGCCTTATCTTAAAAATGTTACCTGATTGGAGTGTAATCTTAAGCTGACTTCCTTGAAGTAGTTTCGATCTGGGGCCTTTGAATAACAGTTCTAGAAATGGCTGAGGAAAAAAAATCTGATTATGAGATTTACCAGATAGGTAATTTACAAGGTGATTAAAATGTTAAAGTGGGCTTTTATGAAATGGCTCAGAAAAATCTCAAAACCGATTTACGTTAGTCAAATGTAAAATATAAGATGAAAAAGATCAGTTTTAGGATTGGCCTGCGTGCATAGATGCTTTCCCGAATTTGCTGCGCATTGGTCCATTTGAATACTTTTGTCAATGCTGAGATAGGCTAATTTTGGTATTAACATAATTGTTAAGCAATGCTATATTTTGATGTAAACAGTGCTGTGGAATTGGGTTTATAAATATGTTGCTGTGGAAATCAAGCTTCCCATGTATGTGACCGAATAATGCTGGAAATTAGGAGACAGACTCAGAAGGATGCTCAAAGACATTCGACGGAGCCTGAAGAAGGACAAGAGAAGTCTGGACGTCTTGGCAGCTGCAAGGGGAGAAAGGACGAAAAGAGCAGGATGCCATTTGAGTTTAGAGTCGGAGAAAGCCCGCAGGCTCAGAGAGAAGCTCTGTGTGGGGTGGATGGAGAAAAGGGGTAGGGATTTGGGTCCGTATCTGAAGAAGAGGTAGAGGTGGGGAGGAGTCAAAGAGTCCGGAAAAGCGAGCAAGGGGCTTTCCATACAGTTCAATGAATAAGGATGCTTGCTGCCAAGCCTGAGTTCAGTCCCCAGAACCTGCATGGCGGTGGCAATGAGAACCATGGGTGGAGACTAGTTAAAGAGGGCGGGGCCTAAGCAGCAGCTCTGACCACAGCCATGTCCTCTCTGAGAACCACTGTCAGAAACCAGTTAGCGTGAGAACAGTTATGTCCTCTCTGCCCCTTTCCGCATGTGAGGCTGAGGCTGGAAGCTTGTGTTAATCCCACTGGGTGAGAACAAAATCACTACTACAATGTTTGAGCTGAATTTGAAGCAAGCTTTACTCAATACTAGCCAAGACACTGGCCCAGAGGGTACCTGAGATCCCCAGAAAATGGGCACGAATTACATTAGCGGTTGCTTATAAAGGCAAAACCCAACCTGCCTTTGTCCAATCAGAAGCAAGCTTACATCCTGAGGTACTTTAGGCCTATGTACTTTCCACCTACGTGTGATTAATCCTGAGTGGTTGGAGCAACCAACTTTGTTTACTGAAGTGAAAACCCTTGGTTTATTATCTTACCTGCAGAACAGCCCCTGGCATTTCAGGAAGCTATCTGTCCTTGGGCAAGTGGGATTTATGGGTTGGAGGAATTTACAGGTCTTTAAGCGCAGTAATTAAAACTTATAGTGCTGCTGGGCAGTGCTGGCTCACGCCTTTAATCCCAGCGCTCTGGAGGCAGAGGTAGGTGGATCTCCTTGAGTTCAAGGCCAGCCGAGTCTATTGATAGCTGGTCTAACCAAGTTTGCCCAAAGAACTTTTTTAAAATCTGCTCGCTCTCTCTCTCTCTCTCTCTCTCTCGCTCGCTCGCTCGCTCTCTCTCTCTCTCTCACACACGCGTGCCAACTCACACACATACTCATCCATGAATATATAATAAAAATCCTCTCTAAAAGTCGGGCAGTGGTGACTCATGCCTTTAATCCCAGCAATCAAGAGGCAGAAGCAAGAGGATCTTTTTTAGATCTTTTAGTTCAGTCTTGTCTATAGAATGAGTTTCCGGACAGCCAAAGCGACACAGAGGAAATCCTGTCTTGAATACACACACACACACCCCTCTAAAATTGATCGTCTGTAGTCTGTGAATTTCATTCTTTGGTTTTGCCAGACAGGAACCCAAAAGCTACTGGTTCAGGGCGGTTTGGGTGCCATTAAATTTTCTTTCCCAGATCCTATCCCCCTAGCTAAGCTCACTAAGAACTAAGAAAGTCTCCCTCAAGCTCAAATTTAAAACTCAAATTTTCTCATATTTGAAATAGAAAAGAGTCTTGCAAATTGTCCCCTGATCTCTACACATGCACCCTAACATGCATATGCCCAGGCATGTGTTTATATACATAAACATGTATGTGCCCAGGCATGTAT
>JADRCH010000100.1:316540-341632 GCA_019843965.1 Rhynchomys soricoides | reverse complement strand
CACACACACACACACACACACACACACACACAGAGGGGAGGGAGTTCGGGACAGATTAAAGAACTATGTCTCCACTTAGGACTTTAAACAAAAGTAGTTTTCCCTTAACGGGTCAGTGGGTCTTTGCCAAGCCCTTAATGGGTCAGTCTGTCTTTGTCTTCATTGGCCTTGGTGTCGGCTTAATTAATTAATTAATGTATATGAGTACACTGTCGCTCTCTTCAGATCCACCAGAAGAGGGCGCCAGATCCCATTACAGATGATTGTGAACCACCATGTGGTTTCTGGGAATTGAACTCAGGACCTCTGGAAGAGCAGTCAGTGCTCTTAACCGCTGAGCCATCTCTCCAGCCCGCTGGCTTAATTTATAGCAACCTGACACAGGCTATTGAGAGAAGAGACCCTCAACTGAGAAAAACACCTGCTTAAGACTGAACTGTAAGCAACGTTGTAGAGCACTTTCTTAATTAGTGATTGATAGGGAGGGTCCAGCCCATTGTGGATGGGGCAACTCCCGGGCAGGTGGTCCTGGGTTCTATAAGAAAGCAGGCTGAGCAAGCCAGGAGGAGCAAGCCAGTAAGCAGAATCCTTCGATGTCCTCCGCATCAGCGGCTGCCTCCAGGTTCCTGCCCTGTGTGAGTTCCTGTCCTGACTTCTTTAAATGTCAAATAGTGCTGTGGAAGAGTAAGCCAGATGAACGCTTTCTCCACGCGTTGCTTTGATCATGGTGTTTTACCATAGCAGTGAATAGAAAAAGCCTAATGATGCCTGGCTTCTGGTAGCCACCTAAAAGTTTGGGGTAAATGTACCATGTAAAACAATAAGACAAAACGAATATGTTTCTCTCTTTCATGTGCATGCTCACACATAGAATGTCTGTATAGTGAGTTCCTGAACAGGGCTACACAGTGAGAGCCTCTCAAGGTAAGCTTGTTGTTGTTGTTTTAAATATTGCTGGGGAGGTGTATTGTTTTTATAGACCTGGGTTTGATTCTCTACACCTATAAGTACCTGGAACTCTAGTGCCAAGGGATCCCAACACCTCCCAGGCTGGCCTTGAACCCACTGAGATCCACCCGCTCTGCCTCTCAAGGGCTGGGATTAAAGATGTGTGCCACAACCACTTGGCCCATCTAAGGTTTTTTAAAGGAAAAGCAGAGCTAAAGGAGAGGCTGGACCGCAGGGTTAGCCTGCGCACTAGACCTGGGAGGATGCTCTGTACAGCATTAAGTGGCATGGCGGTACAAGTCTGCATTCTCAACATTCGGGAGGTTTAGAGGAAGGGGTCATCCTTGGCCACACAGCAAACGTAAAGCCAGCTCGAGTTACATGAGACCCTAAAAGAAAGAAATACAGGGAAGGGGGTAAGCCAATACAGCTAAAAAGGGCTCTTCTGCAGAGACAGTCTGCCCCTCTCTCTCCTTCCCTAGAATGGAGGCAGCCCAGGGTATTAGCTGCTGAAGACACTCTCCCTAGGAAAAGGTCAATAACCCAGGCAGCAGAGATGCAAGCCGCTTCAGGTGGCTCTAGCTCTCCCAACCTGCACATTGCTCAACTTTCACTTTGTTATTTTATGAGTTATTACATTGTTACAGGAAAGGTCTGGTAGGGGAGCTTTTCTCCCCCAGTTCTGGACAAACTTGTTGCAAAAAGAGTTTCTCTGTGCCTCCAGTTTAGCCCTCTAGTTCATCCTTTTAGAATGTAGCAAGCAATGAACCTCTGAGTCCCATAACTGTAAGGACTAAGGGTCATCAGGTTCTGACTCCCGTTCTGTTTGATTAGACAGTTCTCAGCCCTCAACTCCCATGCTGACATGGGATCTTGTGGACACGTTTGAGATTTCCGTGGCCTTGACCATGGCTCAGATGTATTAACCAAAATAATTGCTATGTTATGTCTAAAATAATTGCTCTGCTCTGCAAGGAATGGAAGTTTCAAGGTTACTTTGACCCTCTTCAAACTTGGATGTAAATTATGGTCTTCGTGGGTTTTGCCTTTAAAAAGCTCTATATTCCCAAGCTTGGGCACCAAAAGACTTTTCAGAGGCACAAGCTGTCTCTTGGTCTGGCTATCAGTTAAAAGACTTAAAAACTTTTAACTGGCTTCATCAACATGGATCATTACACAATAGCCCTTGACCACAGCCCATCTCACTGTGGTTTTTTTTTTTTTTAAAAAAAACCTAGCCAGCTTTCTCTACCTTCTCCAAGGCTGCAGGTACCAGTTGCCTGTAACACATGCTGATGAATTGGTAAAGGGAAAGAAATTTTAAAATGTACTCATTTGTAGCTGGGTATGGTGGCACACACCTTTAATCCCATCACTTGTAGAGTCAGGTGGATCTCTGAGTTCAAGGCTAGCCTAGTCTATAGAGTGAGTTCTGGAACAACCAGGGTCACACAGAAAGACTCTGTCTCATGAAACAAAAACAAAACAAAATCGATTTGTTTATTTAATGTCTGTGAGTGAGGTGTACACGTGCCCCAGCCCGCCTGTGGAGGTCAGGGGATGACTTGGTGGGGTTGTGCTCTCCTTCCAGCTTTATGTGGGATCTAAGTCTTTATGGCAAGCTCTTGTACATGCTGAACCATCTTATGAGCCGTGAGCACAGCAAATAAGGGCAGTAGACACAGTAACCTGACAAGACAAGCTCAAATGCTCTGCACACAGACACTTCTTTGCTGCAAGACAGGAGGCAGAGACAGAACAACCAGCCAGAAGTGCTCGAGCCAGCCAGCCCAGAGCACACAGAAATAAGAGAAAGCCTTCTAGCTCAGAGGTTCTCAGCCTGTGGATCATGACCCCTTTGGGGGTTGAATGACACTTTCACAGGGGTTTCATATCAGATGTCCTGTATACTGCATAGTTACATTGTGACTCATAACAGTAGCAAAATTACAGTTATGAAGTAGCAATGAGAATAATTTCATGGTTGAGGAACCACAACATGAGGAACTGCGTTGAAGGGTCACAGCTCTAGGAAGGTTGAGAACCGCTGCCTATCTATTAAGATGACTCAATGTAGAGGGTATGAATGCTCACAGACAAGCACTGGAGAAACCAGAATGTTAGTCACACAGAATGGTCTCCTCAATGGAAGAAATATATACCCGCTTTCTACCCAGATGACTGGCTGTGGATGCAGTTAATAATCTGGGGACCTTCGCTACCTGGAGGACCAAGCCCACATTCCCCCAGTATGTTTATCTTTGAATCTCCCTCCCTAGACCATTATATTTTCTTTAGCTTTGGTTTCTCAGTCAATAGAATCCATCCTCAGGGGAGATGTCCCAGGTACTTCATAGCCTGAATGCTCAGTGGAGCTCTATACTCTCAGTCAGAGACCACAGGAGCTCTTAGGCCCTTAAGCTAAAGAACCCATCTCCATGGTGTATATCACATGTGCTTTGCAAAAGTTTCCATGTAGCCATCCATGCTTTCAGCTTTATTGTACGCATGAAGTTGGAATAATTGTTACCAGAAAACGTTTCCAAAATCGTACCGTGTCTTAGTTAGGGTTTTACTGCTGTGAACAGACACCGGGACCAAAGCAACTCTTATAAAGACAACATTTAATTGGGGCTGGCTTACAAGTTCAGAGGTTCAGTCCATGATCATCAAGGTGGGAACATGGCAGCATCCAGGTAAGCATAGTGCTGGAAAAGCTTAGAGATCTACATCTTCATCTGAAGGCTGCCAAATTCTCACTTCCAGGTAGCTAGGGTAAGAGTCTTATATAGCCCATACCTACAGTGACACCTACTCCAACAGGGCCACACCTTCTAATAATGCCACTCCCTGGGCAGAGCATATGCAAACCATCACATACTGTATTTATATATGTCTAAAACAAATCAGTCCAGTATCAAACTCAGAATTTTAAACTAGCACTAGTTAAGTCATACTGAACCAAGTTTCCTGCTTGCCTTGTGCAAATCATTTCTCTGCTAACTGTGACACTTGCTGGGACCCCAGAGCTCAGTGTCCACAAGAGCTTGCTGCAAAGACTGATGTTCAATCTCTGGATCCCACATAAAGGTGGAAGGAGAGTACCAACGCCACAAAGCCATCCCCTGACCGCCACAGGCAGCTGTGGTACATGTATACCCCACTCACAGACATGAGGCAAATAAATAGATTTTAAAGGTATTTTTCCTGTGGGGAATGCAAAGAGCTGTGTACTCACCCCAGGCAGAGAGAACACCAACAGATCAATGAAAGCTGAGAGCTCCAGGACTAGAAAGTGCTAGAATGTTTAATGGATTTTTCTGTCCAATGAGGGCAAAGATAGACTTGTCACCACTGGTGGTGATGTCTGAAGTGAAGAACTCAAATTGTTCCAGCACTCAGGAGGCAGAGGCAGGCAGTTCTCTGTGAGCTTGAGGCCAGCCTGGTCTACAAAGTGAGTTCCAGGACAACAAGGACCACAGAGAGAAACCCTGTCTCAAAAATACAATAAATAAATAAATAAATAAATAAATAAATAAATAAATAAATACTGAAAGACAAGAAACACATGTAGACACAGAGATAAGCACATAGAAATCCTATGAAAACACAAAACAGGTAAACACAGTAATATAGAAGCAAAAGACCTATAAGGTAAAACATGTCCAAAGCATTATGAGACAAAAAAAACTTCAAAAATATCATTGAATTTGCTTTGTGTTGACCGTCTACTGCAGGGCATGGGTTTGTATACCCAGTGAGACTCTGTTGGAGAAAACGAATTTTCCCTTTGTATGTGGTTGTCAATGCAGGGTTAGGGGTGAGGGCTTGTGTCCACTCCTGCCTTAGTGCCAAGACCACATCTGGTTTGGACCTGTGCATGCTACCATGGTCTCTGTCAGTTCATATGTACATCAGTCCTGCTGTGTCTAGAAGGCCTTTTTCCTTGTTGTCTTCCTATCTCCATTGGCTCCTACAGTCTTTCTGCAGAGTTCCCTGAGTCCTGAGGGGGAGAGATTTGATGGACACATCCCATTTAGGACTGAGAGTCCCAAGGTCTCTCACTCTCTGCACATTGTCCAGTTGTGAGTCTCTGTGTATGTTCCCATCAACTGTAGGAGGAAATTTCTCTGATGACGGCTGAGCAAGACACTGATCTATAAGCACAGCAGAATGTCATTAGGAGTTATTTCATTCCTATGTTCCTTTTGCAAAACAGTGGTGTTTGGTTTTCCCATAGGTGAATGGCCTAGTCTCAGGTTTTTAGCCACTCAAGCAGTGTCAAGTGAAGGTTTCATCTCATGGAATGGTCCTTAAATCTAATCAGATAGTGGTTGGTTACTTCCCCCCATGGTCCTTAGGTCTATTCAGATAGTAGCAGTTGGTTACCCCGACGATATTTGTGTCACTATTGCACCTGTGTATTATGTAGGCAGGTCACAATTGTAAATTGAAGGGTTTATAGCTGGGCTGGTGTTTACCTTTCTCCTCAGGTAGTGTTCAGAGTACCTTCCAGTACCATGAGCACTAGTCAGTAGGGGGCAAGGCTCTGGGCAGTCACCAGCATGACTTCTTTGTGTTCAGGGAGTTCTGTAGGTGTTGTCATGAGAAACAGAGCCTTGCCATCAATTTGTGGAGAGCAAACAATAGCCTTGACAATGGCCTAGTTTGTTGAGTTTCTGCAGGGCCCCTTTAGCCAACAACTCAGTTGTGACCCATCCCTGGCACTGTAGATTTCATTTGGTGGTGAGAGATGTCCAGTTGAGGTTTTTCTCTTCCCTATTGTGGTAAGTTTCCAGACCCCTCAAATGGCTTTTACGTTTACCTTTCCTGCCTTGGTTCTTCCCTCCCCCTTTATTTCTCCTGTTTCTCCTCCACTCCACCCATCCATAACTATGTATTCTATTCCCCCTTCCTCAGAAGATCCTTCCCTTTCCCCAGCCCCCCACTTTATATCAAACCTTTGCATTTATACAAATTTTGTACTCTGTTTACCAAAGACTTAACAGTGAAGATCCACATATAAGTGAATCCGCACCACACTGGTCTTTTTGAATCTAAGATACCTCACTCAGGATGATTTTTTTTTTCCTGGCTCTATCCATTTACCTGAGAATTTCATGATTTTTTTTTTTAAAAAAAACTGAATAATATTCCATTGTATAAATGTGCTACATTTTCATTACCCATTCATCTGTTGATGGACATCTAGCCTGCTTCCAATTTCTGGCCATTATGAATGGAGCAGCAAATTGGAACATAGATGAGCAAGAGTCTCTGTAGTAGGATACAGTACCCTTTGGATATATGTCCAAGAGTGGTATGGCTGTGATTCCTGTCTTAGTCACTATTTACTGTGAAGAATCACCATTACCAGAACAACTCATAAAATAAAATATTTAATTGGAGGGTGACAGCCCTCTTACTATTTCAGAATCTTAGTCCCTTGATCATGGGAGAGAACATGGTGGCAGGCAGGCGTGGTGCTGGAGAAGTAGCTAAAAGCTTCATCCTGACCCACAGCACAGGCAGGGTCTAAGACTGGCATGGGTTTCTGAAACCTCAAAATACACACCAGTAACACACCTCCTCCAACAAGGCTACACCTCCTACTTCTTCTCAAATGGTGACTCCCTGGTGACTGAGCATTCAAACACTTGAGCCTCTGAAGGCCATTCTTGTATTATAATTCTTGTATCATAATTGATATATTCTTATCATAATTGATAAAATTCTTGTATCATAATTGTACCACAATTCCCGTATTCCTGAGAAACTGCCACACTGATTCCCATAATGGCTGTACAAGTTTGCACTCCCACCAGCAACGGTGTTCCCATGATCTACATCCTCATCTGTATGTGCTGTCATCTGTTTTATTGGTCTTGGCCATTCTGACTGGTGTAAGGTGAAATATGGAAGTAGTTTTGATTTGCATTTCCCTGATAACGAAGGATACTGAGCATTTCTTTATGTACTTCTCAGACACGGTTTGAGTACTCCATTTTGTAACTGAGTTGTTTTATTGATGTCAGGTTTTTTGAGTTCTTTATATATTTTAGATACTAGCCCATTGGATGTGTATATATTTTAGATACTACATTGGATGTGTAGTTGGTAAACATCTTTTCCCATTCTGTAGGCGGCTACTTTTCCCCAATGATGGTGCACTATGCCTTACACAGGCTTCTCAGTTCCATGAAGTCTTCTTTGTTAATTGTTGATCTTAGTGTCTGTGCTAACGGTGTTCTGTTCAGAAAGTCTTCCCCACGATAGCGTCCGTCAGATTCTGCATATCTGGCTTTATATTGAGGTCTTCCGGTCCATTTGTAGTTGAGTTTGTGCAGGGTGATAAATGTGGATCTACTTACATTCTTCCACATGCAGCTGTCCAATTTGACCAGCACCATTTCTTAAAGCATATCTTTTTTCCAGTGTGAATTTCTGGTTTCTTTACAAAAAAATCAGATGACCGTAAGTGCTTGAATTTATGTCTGCGTCTTCAGTTCAATTCCATTGATCAAACTGACTGTGTTTATGCCGATACCATGCTGATTATTACTATACCTCTGTAGTACAGCTTGAGAACAGGCATAATGATACCTCCAGTAGTCTTTTTCATCATTTGGAATTGCTGTGTGTGTGTGTGTGTGTGTGTGTGTGTGTGTGTGTGTGTGTGAAGCTGAGAATTGTCCTTTCAACTTCTGTAAAGAACTGTGCTGGAATTTTTGTGTTGAATGTGTAGCTTGTTTTTGGTAGGGTGGTGTCTTAATTTGGGTTTTACTGCTGTGAACAGACACCATGACCAAGGCAACTCTTATAAAAACAACATTTAGGGGCTGGAGAGAAGGCTCAGAGGTTAATAGTACTGATTGTTCTTCTGGAGGGTCTGAAAACAGCTTCAGTGTACTCGTATACATAAAATGAATAAATAAATCTTTTAAAAAGTAAAAACAACATTTAATTGGGGCTGGCTTACAAGTTCAGAGGTTCAGTCCATTATCATCAAGGGGGGAGCATGGCATTGTCCAGGCAGGCATGGTGCAAGCAGAGCTGAAAGTTCTACATCTTCATCCAAAGGCAAACAGGAAAAGATTAGCTTACAGGCAGCTAGGAAAGGGGTCTTAAAGCCCACGCCTTCAGTGACACACCTACTCCAAGGCTACACCTCCCAGTAGTGCCACTCCCTGGGCCAAACATTTTCAAATCGCTACAGGTGGCCATTTTTACTATATTAATTCTATTAATCCGTGGGCTTGGGAGATCTTTTTATCTTCTGATATCTTTGATTTCTTTCTTCAGTGTCTTAAAGTTTTTATCGTACAAACAAAAAGGCTGAGGGCTTGTTGTAAATCACCTTTATTATGTTGAGATGTGCAGCTAAGTTATGCAAAAACCCTTCTTCTCCTGCTCAGTGGCGCTCCTCCTACCCGGAAGCCCAGGAACCCTCAACTCCACCTATGTCTATTCTGCCCAACTATTGGCTGTCAGCATCTTTATTCACCAATCAGAAATAACTTGGGGGCAAGATCACATAGTGTCACTTGGGTCTACTTACAGACTCTTTTTGTCTCTGGGGCAACCAGGTCTTGAGTAACCAGTATTAGCCTTAGAATTCAAGCAGTGTCAGGCCAGCCCACTACAGAGGTGTGTTCCTTCCATCCCCAATCTCTCTAGGACTTTTATCATTAAGGGGTGTTGGATTTTGTCAAAGGCCTTTACTGTATCTAATGAGATGATCATGTGGGTTTTTTTGTCTTTGTTTATATAATTTATATAGTTAGTTACATTTGTCTATTTACATTTGTTAGACTGTCCTTGTATCTTTGGTATGATACCTACTTGATCATGGTAGATAATCTTTTCTGATATGCTCTTGGATTCAGATATTTTATTAACAATTTTTGCATCTATCTTCATAAGGAAAATTGGTATGAATTATCTTTCTTTGTTGAGTCTATATGGGTTGAGGCATCTGGATAATTGTGGACTCAAAAAGAACTAGGCAATGTTCCTTCTGTTTCTGTTTTGGGGAATAATTTGAAGAGTATTGGTATTCACTCTTTGAAAGTCTGGTAGAATTCTGAGAGAAAACCTAGCTGTCTTAGTTGGGGTTTCTATTCCTGCACAAACATTATGACCAAAAAGCAAGTTGGGGAGGAAAGAGTTTATTCAGCTTACACTTCCATGCTGCTGTTCATCACGAAAGGAAGTCAGGACTGGAACTCAAGCAGGTCAGGAAGCAGGAGCTGATGCAGAGGCCATGGAGGGATGTTTCTTACTGGCTTGCTTGCTTCTCCTGGCTTGCTCAGCTGGCTTTCTTAAAGAACCCAAGACTACCAGCCCACAGATGGTACCACTCACAAGGGGCCCTCCCCCCTTGATCACTAATTGAGAAAATTCCTTACAGCTGGATCTCATGGAGGCATTTTCTCAACTGAAGCTCCTTTCTCTGTGATAACTCCAGCTTGTGTCAAGTTGACACACAAACTAGCCAGTACACTAGCCCTGTGCTTTTCTGGGTTATGAGACTTTTAATGACTGCATATATATATCACTGGCAGTTTTAGGTCTGTTTGAATTGCTTATCTGATCTTTATTTAACTGTGGCAGGTGGTATATACTAAGAAATTTATCCATTTATTTTAGGTTTTCCAAGTTGGTAGAGTGTAGATTTTTAAAGTATGTTTTTATGATCATCTGGATTTCCCCAGTGTCTGTTATTATACTCTAATTTTAATCTCTAATTTTTATTAATTTGTATCTTCTCTCTCTGTCTTCTAGTTATTTTGGCTAAGAGTCTGTTAATCTTATTGATTTTTCTCAAAGAACCAACTCTTCTTTTCATTTATTCTTTGTATTGTTTTTGTTATTTCTATTTGATTGACTTCAGCCCTACGTTTGAATAATTACCGCCATCAACCCCTTTTGAGTGTTACTTGTTCTTTCTGTTCTAGAGTTCTCAAGAACACCTTTAAATTACTTGGATCTTAAAACCACGTCCATCATGTCCCATAGATCTGGGAATGTTGTGTTATCATTTGCATTCAATTCTAGAAAAGTTTTAATTCCTGTCTAATTTCCATCGTGATCCATTCTTCACTCAGTAGTGAGCTGTTCATCTTCCATGAGTTCGTATTCATTGCTATTGCTACTGATATCTGGTTTTAGTCTGTGGTGGTCAGAGAGGATGTAGGATGCTCTTTCAGTTTCCTTGTATCTGTTGAGGCTTGATTTGTGTCCAAGTGTGTGATCAGTTTTGGCGAAAGTTCTATGAACTCCTGAGAAGACGGTATGTGTTTGGGTGAAATGTTCTGTAATTCTCAGCTAGGTCCATTTCATTGGTGATGTCGTTTAGCTCCAGCACTTCTCTGTCTCATAAAGACAGTCTTTAAACTGCAGGTATCAGCTGGAGAGATGGCTCAGTGGTTAAGAGCACTGGCTATTCTTCCAGTGGACCCAGGTTCAATTCCCATCATCCACATGGCAGCTCACAGTTGTCTATAGCTCCAGCCCCAAGGGATTAGAGGAAGCTTAAAAATGCCAATATATGTTAGAAGGGGAATAGACAAAAGCATTCAGAAATCCCAAGTTCATCACTGGGTCACTCAGTCTTAGGTTTAAATAAAGGAAGAATTGGTAGCATCACAGAGGAAATATGTATAATGAAGCGGTCCTACAGAAGGTGCACACAAAATACATCTTGTAGTCAGGTGGTGGTGGTGCATGCTTTTAATCCCAGCATTCGGGAGACAGAGGCAGGAGGATCTCTGTGAGTTTGGGACCAGCCTGGTCTACAGAGCGAGTTCCAGGACAGCTAGGGCTATAGAGATAAACCCTGGTTTGAAAATAAAAATAAATAAATAAATAAATCTTGAGGAATTTATATGTGATGAGGTTGGCTACAACCAAAAGATTCTTTACAATTTTGCTAGTTCTTTAGAGTCAGAGCAACTTGACTTTTGTAAAATGTTCATATACTCTTTTTAAAGTCCTTCGTTTTACCTGGTGGTGGCAGCACACTGCAGCACCTTGTAGCCCTATTCACCAGAGTTGAGAATCGTTGAATACTTTTTTCTCACTTTACTTTGTTTGTTTGAGACAGGGTTTCCCTGTGTAGTCCTGGCTGTCCTGGAACTCACTATGTAGACCAGGCTGGCCTTAAACTTAGAGAGATCCACCTGCCTCTGCTTCTCGAGTGTTGGAATTAAAGGCATGCATCACCCCACCTGACTTACTTTGTTTTTTGTTTTTGTTTTTTTAATTCGAATGTACCATGCTTTTTGGTTTTGTTTGTTTATGTCATGAAGCCCAGACTGGCCTCCAGTGTGTAGCTGAGAAGAACTTTCAGGTTTTGCTCTCCTGCCTCCATCTCCAGAGTGCTGAGATTACAGGGGTATCCACTATTATTAGTTCCACAGTAGCAGGGGGTCCTCATGCATGTGGGCAGGACTCCACCAATTGAACTATATCCCCAGCCTCTGAAATAAATAAATAAATATAATTAATATTAAAATATATCTTTAATGTATATTTATATATAAACACATATTTATACTTTTATTATATAATTATAATACTGTGTATTATATTTATTATATAAATATATAAATATGTATGTATGAATAAAACACACACACATATAATTTTTTTCAAGACAGGGTTTCTCTGTGCAGCTCAGCTTGTCCTATTACGCACTTTGTAGACCAGGCTGGTTTTGAATTCATAGAGATCCACCTGCTTCTGCCTCCCAAGTTCTGGGATTAAAGGTGTGTGCCATCACTGCCTAGCCCTTTAAATATATTTTTTATTGTTTCATTTTGCATATACGAGTGTCTAGAAGTGGAAAGTTAAGGGTTTGCTGGAAAGTCGGTTGTGTTGGATGCTGTTTTGCTGGGGCAAACATGTGAAGGAGTGTTTTCCTGAAGTGGACACAGTTGAAAGGCTAAGGCAGAGTTGTGAAGGAACATTTCACTGAAGCAGACACAGGAGGGAGGATGTTCTGCTGAAGAAAGCCCATAATAGGACACATGATGAAGGATTCTTCGCTAATACCGTGCATGTATTGGTCCGCCTTACATTGTGGAGTCGGGCTGTGTTTGCTGGGACTCCACAGAAAGAATGCACCAAAAAGAAAAAAGAAAAAAAGAAAATCTTCTGGTGCGGTGCTGCAGTTTCTTGCAGCTTCTGTGGACTTGAGCCAACTGGCAGAGTGATGTCAGCTGAGACAGAGTCACGTGGAACTTTGCTAAGTCAGCCTCCCAAGCTGCAGCAATACATGTGGTGAGCCAAGGCCCGTGGAGGACACGCGATGTTTGGAAGGAGTATAAATAGGACTCAACGGACTGTGAGAGGGGCTTGGCTTGCTGGGAGATCTAGCATGCAATGCTTCTTGGTCTCCAGTCTTCACTGATCTTTGCTTCAATGAGAGAGGCACAGTCAAGAACTTCTCCTGGCATCCCTGCCAGCCTGAATCCCTCCTGCTGACTTGTGCCAATTCAGCTGAGGTCTGGCTGTTCCTGCTAGGTCTTGCCACTGCTACTGCTATCCTGACACTACTGAACAGATATACTTCTGGTATATCCATGAAGTGTTTGCTAGTGGATTCAACCGCCGCTGCTGACCTGTGAACTGAACTGCTGATTTCCTGACAACACAGATGGGATTTGCTCCAAAGAATCATTTCTAAATGGGTCTACTTCCCTGGTATCCTTTCTTTTCCACTACCTCTGGTGGGTAGTGGGCTAGGAGGGAAGTTATGGCATTTAAGAACCATCATTAAAGATGGGCTTTGAAGGGCTGGAGAGATGGCTCGCGGTTAAGAGCATTGATTGCTCTTCCAGAGGTCCTGAGTTCAATTCCCAGCAACCACGTAGTGGCTCACAACCATCTGTAATGGGATCTGATGCCCTCTTCTGGTGTGTCTGAAGACAGCTACAGTGTACTCATGTGCATAAAATAAATAAATAATTCTTTAAAAAAAAGATAGACTTTGAGAAAATTAAATTTAATGGTGTCTTGCCTGAATGCATACCCTGGAAGCCAGATAAGGGCATCAGATTCCCTAGATCTAGAGTTGCAGATGGTTGTAAGCTGCCATGTGGGTGCTGGGAATTGAACCTTAGTCTGCTCTTAACTGGTGAGCCATCTCTCTAGCCCCTTTGAAATCTTTTAAATGAGCATGTCATAGCTCTAGTTAAATAGGACATGAATGAGACGGTCTTCTACATCAGGTAATAAACTGAATCCACTTATGTTTAGTGATGCTGTTATTAACTCAGAAAAAAAACCTGCAAAGTTTCTACATATCACTTCCAAAGCCAACATTTCTCTATGTGGTTCAAATTTTATGTTTGTAAAATACATTTTTGCATTCACGATCCTGTCAGATTTCAGTCCTCCAGAATGAAAAGTGTAATACACGGGATGGGGGTGGGGTGGAGAGATGGCTCTGCAGTTAAGAGTGTAGACTGATCTCACAGAAGACTTGAGTTGCATCACCCACACCCAAGTCTGCCACCCCAGATACCTGCACCAAAGTGCATACCCTCCCTACAGACATACACATGATTAAAAAGAAAATTTAATAAAAAGAACACCTCACAGTGAGCATGAGAGCAGGCCTGAAGACCTGGGTTCAAGTCCTAGAATCTATATGGTGGGTAAATTAAAAGCTGGTGACGTGGCCTGGTAAGAGCCAAGCTGTGTAACATAGAGACAATCTCTTGTGCACAGTGTATAAAATCTTTCACCTGTCAATAAAAGCCTGGCTGGCCAATGAGGTGAGGTGGGATTAGAAGGTGGGATATCCAGCGGGGGGGGGGGGAATTCTGGGATTGGAACAAGCCAAGCACAAGGAGATTTGCCCTGACACAGAGGAAGAGGGTTGCATGACACTGGGGACCAGGTAACCGGCCACATGGCATGACTTTGACTACATTAAATGGGATAACTGAGTTATGAGCTGGGGGAAATGAGCCAAAGCTAGTGACAAATGGCATCCATCGTTGGGCATAGAATCCAAACTTAGAAAGAACCAGGCTTAGAAAGAGCCTGAAAAGTTCTGGGTGAAAGGCACGCCCAAGCAGTCCCTGGAAACAGAGCAGGTTTCTAGGTAGATAGGGGAACTGAGGCCAAGTGCATTTCATAGGCACAACTCCCTTAAGACAAACAGCCTTGCAGTCCCGCCAGCGAGGGTAGGGAGTTGAGGCTGTGCTGCTGTGTCTCTTGGACAGGAGCCTGAGAGCACAGTGCTCCTCCCAAGCACAGCATGGTCCCAGAACAAGGTCAAACACTCCCCAAGAGAGCGCGAGAGGCCCAATTCCCCCAATTTCCGTGGGAAAAGCCAGGACTGCCCAGAGAAAGAGACCAACTCGAGGGGGAAGGAGCCAGGAGCCAACAGCCAGTGGAACTTGGTAGCTCTACAGCAGAGAGATGCCAGCTATAGACACATGGAAATGGTTTCAGGCAACGGAATCCAGGCCTAGACTGAAAAGCCCCAAACTTCTGGACTAATAAGGTATTACAATTAAAAACAACAAAAGAGGAAAGAAACTGGGTATAAATAATCATAGAAAAAACAGTTTAAAATTGGAAAAAGGAAGTCCTTAGAGAATTAAATAAATTTAAAGAAATAGGCACTTAAAGACGAGGGGTACAATGACACAGAGGTTTTGGAATCTATATAATGCATTTTAAATGTTTTAAAGACGGAAACAAGAGAGACAAATGACCTAATTGGAACGAACACATTGCCAATTATGGTTGCTATTGCATTGGTAAACCTTATTTTAACCACCTGGTAGCCACGGTGGTTTCCTATGCTTTGTCAAGGAAAAAGGTTTTAGAGAGATGAGAAAATGGAAAATGGAGACAAGCATTAGAAAAAAGATAGAAAAGTTTATAAATAGAAACAAGGAAGATACTTAGGTGATAGAAATACAAGAAAAGGGGGCTCAGAGGTTAAGAGCACTGACTGCTCTTCCACAGGTCCTGAGTTCAATTCCCAGCAACCACATGGTGGCTCACAACCATCTGTAATGGGATCTGATTCCCTCTTCTTGTATGTCTGAAGACAGCAACATGTGCATAAAATAAATTTTTTTAAAAAAAAATACAAGAAAAGGAACAAAATGAGAAATGGAGACAAACCTTAGAAGAAAAATTAGAAAAATTTATAAATAAGAATGAAGAGGATACTAAGATGATAGATTCAAAAAAAGGGGGGGAGATGAAAATTGGAGGTGAGCCTTAGAAGAAAAATTAGAAAAGAAATAAAATTGAGGAAGATACAGAGGTAGAGACAGAGAAAGGAAGGCCAGAGCCTGCAGCAACACTACAGACAGTCTGTGTCTGTTAAAAATCCTAAAATGCTTCCTCCAACCTTATTAAGGAAATTAAAAGGAGATGAAAGAAATCCACAGGCTTAGCAGGAATTTGGGCGGTGACCTATAGAAACACGGTATTTAAAAAGATTTATCAACAACAACAAAAAGATTTAAGAAAGCAATAATGACCTATGGCTTACACTCACCATATGTCAAACAGAGATTTAATAACTGTGCTATGCAAAATCATATAACTCCAAAAGATTAGGGAGATTTGATGATAGCCATCTTAGAGCCAATGGCTGACATAGTTGAAAGACGAGGCTTCAAGCATTGAGCAATCATAGGATGAGAGCCATTGTTATTGTCAAAGTTCAATTACTAGGAGAAGGTTCGTATTCTGAATTGAGAGTACATATTACCCTCCATGATGCTGTCCTAGAACAAGGTCATAGAATAGCCTTAAATGGACAGGCTGAACAAGAAGGATGAGCTGAGTCATTTACAAAGGTAACCCAAGGATCAAATGAATCACTCAGTGACTTTTTACAATGATAAACTACAACTCTAAATAAACACCAGATCTAACTGCTAGAGAAATTTTAATTGAATCTTTGGCTTTTGAAAATGCTAACGCTGAGCTGGAGAGATGGCTCAGCGGTTAAGAGCACTGACTGCTGCTCTTCCAGAGGTCCTGAGTTCAATTTTCAGCAACTGCATGGTGGCTCATCACCATCTGGAATGGGATCCAATGCCTTCTTCTGGTGTGTCTGAGGACAGCGACAGTGGGCTCATATTCGTAAAATAAATAAATAAATCTTTTGTTTTAAAAAAAGAAAGAAAGTACTAATGCTAACTGCAAAAAGGCTATTCAGCCATTAAGGGCCAGATTCACATCTCTTTATGAATGGGTTTGTAACTGTTGAGGATATAGAGCTTAATTCTCACAATTCAGTTATGGCTGTTAAACAATAACAGGAGATATAAAAACACAAAATGCTGATTGCTGGGGCTGTGAAAGATCATGTCATTCCCTCAAGGACTGGGGATAAACAATTCCTAAGGAATAACAATAATAATGATGATAATTTACTTATTAAATATACCATATTTAATATATTAAGTTATTTAATTAGAACATATTTACATTATAATTATGTAATATATTATATTACATACTTGTATAATTATTTAATTAAATTTAACTATATTATAGAATCATTAAATATATTGTAATCTGTTAAAATATAAATGTATTGAATAATATACTAAATATGATATGATATAATAATTCAGGGAGACAGTTTCCTTTCAATACAGAAGATGGGGAAGAAATGAACATAAGGCTCATAAATGAAGGTCATTCAAGGTTTGCAGACAAGTCGTTCCTAGAAACCAGTTTTTTTCTAGAGATAATCCAGAAGTCCCCAGCCATCTGGAATATGCAGAAGATACGGCAAAGGCCAACACTGGATTAAGGAATGTAGATCAACAGAGCCAAATAAAGGAACACCTTGTCAGGAAATGCCCCAAGAGGCCCCTATATTAAATTCAAGTTGGCCATGTCAGGTCGACAGTGGAGAAACTCATCCACAATAATTAAACAACACTGCTCTGGATATAAAAATGAATAACCCAGATATGAAAGCTAGAGCAGCTTCAGTGGATAAAAACGAGACTCTCAAGATACCAAAACCCAGATATTCTGGGTAACTGCTACAAAAGGTAAGAAACCAAAATTAAAATTACAACGAGATGAGACTGAAATCGGAGGCTTAATGGATACAAAACGAATGGAACGATTTCACAAGAATCCTGGAATCCAACTTGGCCACCTCAAGAGATGTCTACACAGCATCTATGAAATGGAACTTGTCTCAGGTAAAACAAAGCCTAAATGGATCAAATGCATAGAACCAAGAGGTTAAATAGAAAAATTAAAGCCTTAACATAGACATAAGAAACAAAAATATTAAGTTTAAATCAAAACAGGTAGTGTAAATTGCTGATCCCTTTACATGGGAACAGCTCTGAAACGAGCTGAGACATAAAATGTCTCCAGACAGAACTTTAGCTACACACAGCAACTAGATATTGTTGGATATAGAATCCTAAAGACTTATCATGCCATGCTTTCAAATGGCATAAATAAAAATTTTAATTAGCGTTTGATTATACAATCTAAACAATTATTTTTAAAAGAGACAGATATCTTACTTGCTTGAATGAAGAGTGGAGAATCATCTTTAACTGAATTAGACACACTGCCCAGTCCAGTCCATATGTATGTTAATGCAGAAATGTATAATCCTTTCGAAAGTTTATATGTTTGCAGAGTAAAAGGACCAGATACCAAAGAAGAGAAGACAAGTAGCCCTTGGGGGTGCTGAGATGCTGAAACATTTATGCCAGCATCCTGCTTGATCCTACCTCAGACTGCCTCAATGCTGTTTCCTCAAAAATGTGCATCTGGGACCATTTCCAAATGGTTAGCTAAATTGCATCACAGATTGTTCCAGTCAGGACTTCAGTTAAGCCCTGAACTTTCTCCGTATGCAAAAACTGGACAACAAAAGTTACAGCTAGCTGGGCAGTGGTGGCACACGCCTTTAATCCCAGCACTCTGGAGGCAGAGACAGGCAGATTTCTGAGTTCAAGGCCAGCCTGGTCTACAGAGTGAGTTCCAGGACAGCCAGGGCTACACAGAGAAACCCTGTCTCCAAAAACCAAAAAAACAAAAAAAAGTTACAGCTAGTTTTCTTGAGACTAACCAACACTCCAACATTGGGGGGTGGGGCAAAAGCAAAGCAATGCCCCAAACCAGCTGGAAGCAATTTTAAGAGAGTGATACCCCAATTCTCAAAAGGTGGGGAGGATGGGTTTTGGCTGTTCAATAGATGATAGAAGTTTGTCATTGCTTGGGGTTTACAAATCATTATGGTCTTTATCAGAGAGGAAGCAAAATGAGGGAGATTAGATTCAGGGATTTGTCTTCTATTTTTCTTTCCTCTATCCTTCTTTCTCTCCTATATTGAGTTAGGAGGGAGTGGGGGGAGAAGGGATGTAAGGGAAAAGGGGGGTATATAGGGGCAGTATAGGAGTAATAGACTAAAAGTTAGATTATTAGATCTACTCAACTATAGAGCTGCTACTGGCCAAAAACTTTATGTTGGTATAGCTCTTTGTATGTTGATACAGATTAGGGTTATCTTTTGCTACAACATACTGTGTGTGTATGACTCAACTCTTGTTTAAGCTATTGTGCTCATATAATATTAGGTTCTAGTCCCTTTGAAAGGTGTTATTACAAACTCTTAAGGATAATTAAGAAACACAAGTTAATGGAGTATCAAACTCTTATGGTCATGTTAGATATTAGTTTAGTTAGTTACAGAGATATGCTTCCTAGGTTGAACAGATAGTAAGTAGCTACAAACAATTCAGATATACTATAGACAAGTAGATGGTCTTCAAAAACTTCAGAGATATACTGAAAATGGCATTTAAGGATGCTTTATTATAAAAAGGCTTTTTTGACAATGAGACAGGTCTGCTCCTGGCAGCATCCCCATTCTATTTCAAAGAAAATGATGTGCATTGGGAATCTCCTTATGGAGTTTACTGCAAATGTGTCAAGCTGCCACTGGGCAAGAAACTGCCCATGCTTCAACTGCTGACAGTATGCTGTCCAAACTGGACAAACAAAATGCAGGGAAGTCAGCTGCTGAGCTTTGCCAAGACAGGGTAAGCAGTCCTTCACATTTCCTGCTTCACAAAAACTCTGTCGGGGCTGGTGAGATGGCTCAGTGGTTAAGAGTACCGACTGCTCTTCCAGAGGTCCTGAGTTCAATTCCCAGCAACCACATGGTGGCTCACAACCATCTGTAATGGGATCCTGTGCCCTCTTCTGGTGTGTCTGAGACAGCTACAGTGTACTCATGTGCATAAAATAAATAAATCTTTAAAAGAAAGAAAATATACTGTTAAAAGAAAAGTGTGTCAGATATTCTGGGGCAGAAGGTTGGAGATGATGCTCCAACATTACAGAGAAATTTGGGGGCAGACAGCTTTCTCTGTTATTTCTCTGGTTTTGGAAGCTGCTTGCCTGCACTTCCTGCATACACAGGTAATATTTATCCTTCTCAAGTCTCTGATGGGGTTGAAGACTAGCTAGCAATAGTCTCACATTTAACTTGTTTGGGGATTTAAGAAGATGTTTTAAGTTGATAATGCAAGTTATGATAGAAATTGATTTAGGTACAGAACTCTGAATTCACCAAGATCAGATAGATAATAGATTAGTTTCTCCAAGTTTGCCAATGCATATGGATTGGACATTGTGGATGTTAATCTTTCATGATAATTTTCAAAATCATTATTATTGTATATAGTTTACCATTGTAAGAGAAACAGCCTTTTATTGTACTAAAAGTGGGAAATGTAGAGATAATCTCTTGTGCACAGTGTAAAAATCTTTCACCTGTCAATAAAAACCTGGCTGGCCAATGAGGTGAGGTGGGATTAGAAGGTGGGATTTCTTTCAGCCAAGAAAGAGGGATTCTGGGAGTGAGTCAAGCACAGGGAGATTTGCCCAGACACAGAGGAAGAGGGTTGCATGACACTGGGGACCAGGTAACCGGCCACATGGCATGACTTTGACTACATTAAGTGGGATAACTGAGTTATATGCTATGGGAAATGAGCCAAAGCTTTAACCTGGGCATTTAGAAATCTCAGAGTCATTATTTTGTGGAATGTAATGTGTGGGATGGAAAGCCTGTGGGTTACATTGTAGAGTGCCAGGCAACTTTGGAACATCAAGATAAGACATGATTGATATGTATTCATAAATCTCACTTGTCAGATTTACACCAAAACTTCACCCATATCAGAAAATGAGATTTATAGCTAGGTAGGTGTGGCCAGTCATGTTTGTCCTGACATTTGGGCACATAGGGCCTGCTTTTATATACCTACCTGGAATGCAACCCTGTATGACAAAATTAATACAGCAGTTAGGGTTCAGGGTAAATTTGAGTTTCAAAATAAAATTAAAGCCAGGTGCTGGTGGTACATGCCCTTTTGAACCCCAGCACTCTGGAGGCAGAGGTAGGTGGATCTCTGAGTTCAAGACCTGCCTGGTCTACAGAACAAGTTCTAGGACATCCGGGGCTAAACAGACAAACCCTGTCTTAAATAAATAAAATAAAATAAAATCAGAAACAGTAAACTCTAAAGACTGTAAATAAAATCTCTGGCTTCATAATACTTGCCAATAATCACAGGGCTTGGGAGGTGGGGCCAGGTAGATCTCTGTTAGTTCAAGGCTAACCTGGTCTACACAGTGAGATCCTGTCTTTAACAACAACAGCAAAAGTCATTAACACTGACCAGGTGTTAATGTCATTTAGTTACCTTCATCAACTTTCTCTTTAGTAGCTCTTCAAACTCTGTACTGTGCTGTCCAAAGATGATGGATGGTCCCCCCGCCTACCCCCCCTCCCCCGTACTGGCTGGTTTGTGTGCCAACTTGACACAAGCTGGAGTTATCACAGAGAAAGGAGATTCAGTTGAGGAAATGCCTCCATGAGATCCAGCTGTAAGGCATTTTCTCAATTAGTGATAAAGGGGGGAGGGCCCCTTGTGGGTGGTGCCATCCCTGATGGACACACGAATTCACAAAGGTCATGGCAGTGTGCACATGCTTGAGTGTAACAAGGACCCATTGTGGAGGGACCAAGAAGCTATCTGCAATGGAGATCCTCTGGCAAATCTGTTTTTCTCCAGTGGAGTCTTGCTGAGTGTACTGATAGCATTTCACGGCAAACCCATACCCAGGAGTAACTACCAACATAAAACTTGTTTTGTGGACTTTTGTTGTTTTATGTTTGCTTGGGTGTTGTTTTGTCGTTAGTCTTTTGCCTATTTGTTTTCATTCACATTGTGTGTGTGTGTGTGTGTGTGTGTGTGTGTGTGTGTGTGTGTGTGTTTAGGGTTTTTTTTATTGTATTATACTGTTTGAAAGAGAGAAGGAGCATATGGGTGGGTAGTCAGGGAGAGTGTAGAGATGAGCACCGAGGAGGAGTTGGGCGTGAGGAGACATGTGATCAAAATATATTTTATAAAAATTTTTTGAGGTGGGCTGTACAAGTTCCCACTCCCCACTGTAGGGCCTTTCATCTGAGTCCTGAGAGTCTCTCACCTCCCAGGTTTTTGGAACATTCTGGGGGGGGTCCCCCCACCTCCTACCACCCGAGGTTGCCTGTTTCTATTCTTTCTGCTGGCCCTCAGGGCTTCAGTCCTGTTTCCCCCACCCGATACCTGATCATGTTCCCTCTTCCCCTCTCTGTCTCCTTTCCCACCCAGGTCCCTCACTCACTCCTCCCTCCCCCCCGTTGCTTTCTTCTCCCTCCCAAGTGGGTCTGAGGCATCCTCACTTGTGCTCTTTGGCTTGTTAATCTTTTTGAGTTCTGTGGATTATATCTTGAGTATTGTGTACTTTTTTTTTTTTTTTTGGCTAATATCCACTTATTAGTGAGTAAGTACCATGCATGTCATTTTGGGTCTGAATTACCTCACTCAGGGTGATATTTTCTAGTTTCATCCATTTGCTTGCAAAACTCAGGATGTCCTCATTCTTAATAGCTGAGTAGTATTCCATTGTGTAAATGAACCACATTTTCTGTATCCATTCTTCAATTGTAGGTCATCTGGTTTGTTTCTAGCTTCAAGGCATCAAGTGAGGAATGGGGTTGCCATACCACAGTCAAAAACTCTGACCCATAATTGTTCCTGTCTAAAAGAACTGCAGGGACAAAAATGGAGAAGAGCCTGAGGAAAAGGAGGTCCAGTGACAGGTCCGAAGGTGGATCCAGCTCAAGGGGAGGCCCCAAGGCCTGACACTATTACTGAGGCTATGGTGTGCTCACAAAAAGGGACCTAGCATGGCTGCCCTCCGAAAAGCCCAACAAGCAGCTGAAAGAGTCAGGTGCAGATATTTACACCCAACTAATGGACAGAAGATGCTGACCCCTGTGGTTGAATTAGGGTAAAGCTGGAAGAAGCTGAGGAGGGTGACCCTGTAGGAGGACCAGTACAGATGGTTGTGAGCCACCATGTGGTTACTGGGAATTGAACTCAGGACCTCTGGAAGAGCAGTCAGTGCTCTTAACCACTGAGCCATCTCTCCAGCCTGTAATAAGCTTTTTAAATGTCCCTCGGTGACACAGATAAAGGCCATATTAGACCAGATTAAAAATAGATACAAGCAGGTTTATTAGGCACTGCTCCTGGGCAAGTTCATCAGCCCCAAAGAACTGGGCTAGGCAGTCATGTGCCCAGGCTAGGGTGAGACAGTGGGTGAAGGGTGATGACGGGTCAGTCATAAGCTGGGTTTGTTCCCAAGTGTGATCAAGAGCTGAGCACTTAGGCGGGGATTTGGGTGGCTGGCAGCATCAGGGAGGAGGTTGCCACAGCTGACAAGAATTCAGAATTGGGCTTGGAGTCACTCCTTTGTTCTGAGTTTTTCAGTGTGGGTGGGGTTAAAAGAAGGAGGGCAGACGGGGTTTCCAGCTTGTGCAGGGGCAAGCAGGGGTTCCAGCCTAAATTTTCTAATTCTAATTTTTGAATTGTTGTTGGCAGTGGGTATTTTGTTTGGTTTTTTTGGTTTCGTTTTGTTTAATTTTGTTTTGTATTTTGAAACAGGGTCTCTCACTGTAGTCCTGGTGTCCTATAGACCAGGCTGACTTCGAACTCACAGAGATCTGCCTGCCTCTGCCTCTCACTGGAGATTAAAGGAGTGTGCCACCACACCTAGCCCCTAATACCATTTCTTTATAATTTAGATCCTGGATTTTAATGTTTTGTAGCTGGATGGTGATGCTGCATACTATTGATCTCAGCACTGGGGACTAAAACCTGTCTCAAAAAAAACATAAACAAAAAGAGAGAGCAAAAGAAAGAAGAAAAGAAATAATGTTTTGGAAAGAATATTTAATATAAGATTAAAACATTTCTCCCCCAGCAAAAGAACTTTAAGTCATTTATGCCAGTTTGTCCTTCAGGAAGGAAGAAGCTGTAGGGAAAACTTCCATGCAAGGTCACCTGACTCCTGCTTGCTGCCTACTGGTGTTCTGCCCAGAATAATTCTTTCAGAAACAAATGTATGTTGGGAATTTTCCCACCTTCTAGCAATATATGGTACAACACCCCAAAGCTCCTGGGTCAGAGGAGTGGACAAGAACCAAGGGTGAATTGTAGCAAAGGAGGCAGACTCAGACGATTAGCTGCAGAAGCCCCACCCTCCCCGGAAAAACCAGCACCGTCTTAGATACTCGGATGCCAAGGAATAAGTTTCTGGAAGCCCCAACTCCCATATAGTTCTACATCTGTTCTTGTCATTTATTAGCTGTGGGACAGGATTGGTGGAGAGAACTGGCAGTTCTACCTCCAGCCATCCAATCCCTTTGCCAGATTTCAGCTTCCATGTGTGCGATCTCAGAAAGTGATGTAGAAACCACCATGGACAGAACGCTCCAATCAATCGAGTGATCCTCAGCCTGAGGCAACCAATAGGGCTGTATGGGGAGCCAGACTGACCCAAGGCTTTCTTAAGAGGCCATGATGAAAGAACGGGGTAGTCGGGCTGGGTGGCGTACACCTTGAATCCCAGCACTTGGGAGGCAGAGGCAGGTGGATTTCTGAGTTCGAGGCCAGCCTGGTCTACAGAGTGAGTTCCAGGACAGCCAGGGCTACACAGAGAAACCCTGTCTCGAAAAAAAAGAACAGGGTAAACGTTAGCTTGAGTTAATTGTTGTCTGGAAGCTTCTAGCCTCCATCTGTCTGTCTGTACAGCCTAGAATGTCTTCAGCCTCTGAGACTTCCTGCTGATAAGCTCTCGCCCTTTCTAGTTCTTTCTGAGCTCTGGCTGGCTAGTTCAACAACTCAGGCTGACTGATTCAATCTGGAATCTCCTGAAGTGCTGTGCTTGGCTTCAAACTAACTCTAGCAATCTTTCTAATCTGTTCTGGTGTTCTAGCTCCTTCTCATTCTTCTGTCTCTCTGTGTCTGTCTTGTCCCCTTTCCCCCCCCCCCCCCGCTGTCTCTGTACAACTGTCCCAGTAAAACTCCTGCTTTCTTCTCTGCACAGCTCTCTCTTAAGTAGCTTCCCTTTCCTCTTTCTTCTTCTGACAGTTGGACATAGCCTACGCTGTCAAATCTTTCTCTGATTCATCACTTCGTCTGCCACTCAGTCAGACTTCACTTTCGAACGTGGGTGCTTCCTTCCACTAACTTCACCTTCATTGTTTGGGATTAAAGGTGTGTGTTGGAGGCATGCTGTATTCCAGCCAGAAGGATTAAAAGTGTGTGCTAGGAGCTGAGCCACACCACAACTAGAAACAGATGTCATCAAGGAACAGACTTGGCAAGGCTGAGTGGTGCTGGAGCTGCTGCTTCTGAGGAGTCATGGTTGCAAAGTCCGGGGACTCTTCTCCTCCTCCTCCTCCTCCTCCTCCTCCTCCTCCTCCTCCTCCTCCTCTTCCTCCTCCTCCTCTTCCTCTTCCTCCTCTTCCTCCTCCTCCTCTTCCTCCTCTTCCTCCTCCTCCTCTTCCTCCTCTTCCTCCTCTTCCTCTTCTTCCTCTTCCTCCTCCTCCTCCTCTTTGTCCTCTTTCTCTTCCTCTTCCTCCTCTTCCTCCTCCTTCTCTTCCTCTTCTTCCTCTTCCTCCTCCTCCTCCTCTTCGTCCTCTTTCTCTTCCTCTTCCTCCTCTTCCTCCTCCTTCTCTTCCTCCTCTTCCTCTTCCTCCTCCTCCTCCTCCTC
>JADRCH010000100.1:295857-316530 GCA_019843965.1 Rhynchomys soricoides | reverse complement strand
TCCTCCTTCTCTTCCTCCTCTTCCTCTTCCTCCTCCTCCTCCTCCTCCTCCTCCTCCTCCTCCTCCTCCTCCTTCTGGGCTGTGGTTATTAGTCCACACTAACACTGCTATACCTGAGGTATCCAGTGTTCTCCTTGCCAACATTGTCTGACTTAGCTCTCTGGTCCCCTGGACCAGTTCCCCCTGCAAATCACACATAAGATTCTGTAAAACTATAAGCCCAACTAATCCCCTCCCAAAAGACTTGGGAGCCTGTGCTAGATTTCTCTAACAGGGGAGAGCTCCGTTGAGAAAAATGCCTCCCTAGCATGTGGCTATAAGGTACTCCTTAAATAGTGACTGACAGGGATGATGGCTATGTAGAGGCGTCAGCCAAGTAAACCCTTTCCTTTGCATCTTGCTATTGGTCACGGTGTTTAATCATAGTGTAGTGGCTATTTCTGATTGTCAACTTGACTATATCTGGAGTGAATTACAATCCAGAACTAGAAGGCTCATCTGTGATCTAGATCTTGAGTCTGGAAGACAGAAGTTTCGGGTGTGGTGGCACGCACACCTGCTGCTGAAGATCTACATGAGGGCATTGGAAGGAGGAAGATTCAATTTTCTTTGCCTGCGAGCCTTGTGGGACTAAGCGACTGCTAGATCCTCGGGTTTTCATTCACAGCTGCTGCTGACCATTGTTGGGAAGTTGGACTACAGACTGTAAGTCATCAACAAATTCCCTTACTATATAGAGACTGCCTATAAGTTCTGTGACTCTAGAGAACCCTGACCAATCCACATAGCAATAGTAATCTAAGACAGGTGCTCAGCCCTAAATGGAATATCTGTACCAAACCCTCATCCTAACCTTGCCCCAAGGCTTAGGGAACACCATGGAAGAGGGGACACAAAGAACCAAGCAGAAGGATGGGGAGGAATGCTGGGAAATGTTTTCTTCTGGATAGGACATGGCTGTTGGACTCATGGACTCACTGTATAAGCTAACCTGCACACGACCATTGCAACAACCCAGTCAACATTCCAGCAGGCAGCACCAACTGGATTCTGGGTTACGGGTGGTGGTGGTGGTGGTAATGTCCTGGGGATGTCTGGGGACAGTTGGCTTGAGAGTGGTTAACATCTGTTATCATGTATGAAGTGTCAAAGAATAAGTAAAATTATTTATAATATGACTCTAACAATGTCTTAAATCTGTGGATGACTTCAGAGCCCTCACCATTCAGTTCACTTCCCAAGCCCCCCTCACTGGCAACCAGACCTCCAGCAAATAAAATTTGGGGGAACATTTACTGCTCAAATCATAACAAGCCTCCTTTCCCCTAGGCTCATGCCAATATCATTACTCTGTACAGGAGCTTCATTAAACTATGACGTTGTGTTGCCCCCAAATATGGCTGGCACCTTGACATGAACCTACTGGATGTCAGGGTGGAGTGGGTGGATCTGAAAAATGATTTTAACACTCTCTTGAACTCCAGCAGGGGACTGTTCTAGAGCTGAGAGGTTCAGAGCTCTTTTCTAGAGTATATGCAGTAATGTAAATTACAGCTATGGCTACTTGTGTCTCTCTGCTCCATTACAAATGCTCTATCCGTTTAAGGCAATCAAGGCTCTGGAATGTCCTTTGATAACATGACTATGTAGAGTATAACCAACCTAAGCCCAGGATTAACACTCCACATACTGAGACAGATCAGGTGGCATAGCCTCCCTCTCTACCTGTCTCATCTTGTCCTCCTTTGTACAGTCAGGGTTCAACTTAGTAGGGCAGCTCCTACGTTGCTTCCTGAGACACAGATCCTTTGTGAGATATGTCCCAGGGGAAGCACTGGCTATGCCAGAGCCAATCCACAAAGGATGCGGGGGGGGGGGATTAGAACAAGGAGCACCCCCTACCACCAACTTCTGGAGTCTGCCTTCTGCTGAACATGACTGTTTTCAGGGGAGAAAGAGATGTGGTCCCTCACAGCTCTGAGGTCTCTCCCAAAGGCCTCAGCCATGTCCCTCAGGGAAATGTCCTCAGTTGACTCTTGCCCAACTGTTCATCTCAGCCTTTTCCCCTCTGAACTTTGCCCTCATACTCAGGGCATCCTCTGGGGTCTGTAGCTGGGCAACTGGTCACCAGTCCTGAGGGTTTAAATTGGCAGCAACCTCTCAGTGTAGGGGAGGCAGGGGAGCGCCGGCCAGGGATGGAAGGAGTGGGTGGACTAGGAGCTGGGGTTTGTAATAGCGTCTCTCACAGAAAACCTGTACAGATGAAATAAATGCTTGCTCTGACCACCTGTGCATATGGCCCAAGAGTGTCCAAGTCTGTTGACATAGGTGTGATCTCCTTTGGCACATAGGTGACTGTGCATTTGTCTTCTTGCATACTTGTGTGAGAGCGAAGGTTTACAAAATCTAGAAGGGTGCTCCCAAGCCAATAGTTTAGGGGGTGGAGCTGTAGGCCAGGGGTTTTATTGCTCTTTTCTCTGAGTTTGCAGGTATGAGTCATTGGAAACATAAGGATCTAATGGGGGGTTCCCCCCTCTCAATAAGTAGGATCTTTCCAACCAGCAGCATCCCTAGGGCCACCAACTCCATTCATCCTGCCTCAGCTGTCTAAGTACTGGGATGACAGGCATATAATAGGACTTTCTATTATTCACATATATGTAGAAGGAAAACAGTTCCTGAAAGTCGGTCCCCTTCTTCTGCCATGTGAGCATCCCTGGGATTTGGTGACAAGCATCTTATTCCCTGAGCCATCTTGAAGACCCAGGACTATTTTTAAATGAAGTTTTCAGCTTAAAGACCCCCTTTTCTCTAGGAATATAGTAGTCTCTCTGCCCTCACTTTGTGAGCTATCCCCCCTAACAGCCTTAGGGAGCTGAGAGATTTCTCTCTGGGGTCTGGAACAGGACTAAGGAACTACCGTCCTGGGAGACAGCCTGGGGCAGCCTTCTAGACTCACCTACTACGTGCTTACTGCCAACCTCAGGCACAGGAAAGGGTCCAGGTAAGAGAACCTGCTCTCCATGGACAAGGGGTCATAGGGATATGGTTGAGTAATAGAACAATTGCACTGACCACAGGTAACCTCAGACCATTGCCAGGAGCAGGCAAGCCCAACCTCTGTGACCAAAGCCATCAAGGCCTGGATTGGCACTCATGGTGCCCTGAATTCTAACTCTCAATGCCCTTTCAACAATGGACGACACTCAGTTCTCACTCTAGTGTGAAAAATCTGATGTGTCAAGTTCCCTCTACTGTGATTCATGTTATCCAATCACTTGCCCTGGGCTGGGCTGGAGAGAGAGAGGGATGCTCAGATTACTGTGGTTAGTACAATGGCATTCAGGGATAACATTATCAAAGAAGCCAGATTCAAAGGGGGGGCATGTGACTCCATTTCAATAAAAGACTTAGCTGTGGTGACAAACATCCACATAGCAGTTGTCCTGCATGGTGACTGGTAGCATTCCTGATGGCTGACATTGCTAGCACTTGATTTAGGCAGAGCTGCAATGGCATGTGATGATATGCCATTGTGACTAATAGGTCCCTGTATTTGAGCCTCTCACAGGCATGCTGGACTTCTCTGCTGAGCCAAGGGTAGCCATCCATATGTCCAGTGGGGCACAAGCATGAGGACCCCTAGTTTATAACCATGAAAATGCCAAAGATCTTTCTGGAAAACTTTAGATGTGCTGACTCTCTGGTCCTATGAGAAGAGGCACAGATAGGAAGCCTGAGATGCCAGCAGTGGTACCTCAGCCTGTTAGCCCGGCCAGGTGGGGATGAAGTCACCTAGGAGGAGCAGAACTCAGAGAAGCAGACAATATCTGGTCTGAATCAGAGAACAGGGAGGGTCTCCCACAGGGCTGGATGAATCATGACATCCCTGATGGAAGAAACTTACAGCAGCAAATGCCAAAACAGGGGAATGTTGGTGAAGGTGTAGTCTGGACAGGCTGCCCTGGTTAGGAGACCCACCAAATCAGGTGAGGTTGTCTCAGGCACAGGGTGGCACCAGGCAATTCTGGGAAATCTGGATTCTGAGAATAACAAATTGAAATCTTTCAATTTGTTTTTGTTTGTTTTTGTTTTTGAGACAGGGTTTTTCTGTATAGCCCTGGCTGTCCTGGAACTCACTCTGTAGACCAGGCTGGCCTCGAACTCAGAAATCCGCCTGCCTCTGCCTCCCGAGTGCTGGGATTAAGAGCACACACCATTATGCCTAGCCCATTTTTTATATTACATTTTATTTATTTAGTGTGCACCCTGCATGCACGTGCACATGAATGCCTATGTGGAGGTCAGAGGATAGGTTGTGAGGATTGGCTTGGTCTTTCCACCATGTGGGTCCCGGGAAATCAGATTTAGCAGGAAGCCCCTCTATACACTGAGCTGCCCACCTCGCATTCTGGCCTCCAAGAATGTTTTTTAATGACTTATATTTTAATACATTTATTTATTTATTTATTTATTTATTTATTTATTTATGTGTATATGATTTAGGGACTGAACACTTGGTATTGGATAACCAAATTAGGGGGCTCATCCCTGGGAGGACTGTTTCTCCTTCAGCATTTCATAGCTGCCCATCGTTCTTTGTCTAAAGGTGGGGGCCCTGAGAGATGTCTCCTTTCACCTGACCATGTATGTTGGCGTTATTGTTCATGTCTTCCTGGGGCAGCCATGTTTTACAGGGTGACGCTTACCTGCCTCCAGGAAATGTTTTAATGAGATGACATCAAATATGATTTATTTGAGCACGTGTCAGCCAAGCCCAGGTTTACAGAAGATCCTGGAAGAGGAAATAGCAGGGCAGATCTGATACCACCCACCTACTCAGTGAGCCCTGCTGACTGCACTCATGATTTAGTGGCTTAGGCTGCATCTCTCCAACCAGCTGACTGGATGACAAATGCAGAAGATACCATCTCTGGGAACTGAGTGGAGAGCAAGGGCCCTTTTGGGTGGTTTGTACTGCCTGGGCAGGGAAAGAAGATCCAGCAGGAGGCAGGCATAATGCCTTTGGACTCCAACTTGGTAGGACCACTGTGGGGGTCTTTGCAGGGGCTGTGGGACAAAACGGCTTCATCGTCATTCAGAGAGGCATCACATCTTCAATTTGACCTTAAAATGGGGACTGTGTGTGCGTGCGTGTGTGTGCGTGTGTGTGCGTATGGGGTTCCAGGGGTCGAACTTAGGTGTTCAGATATGAGGCAGTGATCTGTGGCAGGCAGTCTGGTACCCAGTTGAGCACAGGCATAAACTCTGAGCCACCCAGTGGAATTCGAAAGGGACTGGAAACGTTATGCCAATGCTCCCAGGAGGCTTTTGGCTCTGTTCACGGTCATGTACCACCCCTCCTCAGGTAGAGGCATGGCCACACAGCCCCAAGCCATCCCCATGTTAATGAGACACCTAGAGGATTAGCCACGCCCCTTCCCAGTTACTATATCTGTCTCACCTCTCCCAGAGGGGCAGGGGTACAATTCCATCCAGGCCACTCTCCACACGATGAAAATAAACATCTTAGTATTATGGATTGTCTGCTGGGCAGTGGTGACGCACGCCTTTAATCCCAGCACTTAGGAGGAAGAGGCAGGTGGATTTCTGAGTTCGAGGCCAGCCTGGTCTACAGAGTAAGTTCCAGGACAGCCAGGGCTACACAGAGAAATCCTGTCTCGAAAAACCAAAAACTACCACCACCACCAACAACAACAAAAAGAATTATGGATTGTCTCTTCATCTGGACTGGCCGTGAGATGCAAGGGATCCGGCCCTCAATTAAGGAGCAGCATCTAATCCTCACCGAGGGCTTCCCAGCGCTCCCAGACGGTACCCATTCACCCAAGCCTAAGCAGCTAGCCCTATGCCCCAAGCTGCCACCAAGACGCCAAGACCCTGTCCCTGCGGGAACCCTAGCTGCACTCCGGCTAGCCCATCTGCGGCACCCTGCAGTGATTTTGGTGCCCCAGGCTAGAGAACCCATGGAGACAGCTCTCGTTTGTTCCCAGGGAATGGCACCCTCCCCCACCCATGGGCAGGGCCTGCAGAGGCTTCCCACAGCCCCCACCTGCCCGTCATCAGACTGTGTGGGAAGACACAAGGCCACTTCGGGAGTGTCTCCTGTCCCACCCAGAGCTGCAGCGCCCAGGACAGATATGTGGGGCTTCTTTCCACTGAGCCAGGATTGGTCCAACATTGAGACAAGCTTTTTTGTTTTTTCAGGCAAGTGCTTTGACCTGCTACATCTCCCTACTAGTCCCTCCGATGGGAACTTTAAACCCGGGCCCACCTGTAATGCCGTACCGGGGGGGGGGGGGGGGGCTAAAGCAAGAGAAGGGGATCTCCAGGGTGAGGACAGCGAGGGTATATAGTGAGACCCTATTTCGAAACCCCAAACATGGGTCTGAAGACTGCTCATGAGTGTGCTCAGTGGTTCTGAGTCTCGCTGTTCTCTCTGGGACCAGAGCTCAGTTCCCATGCCCTGTCAGGCAGCTCACAACCTACCTGTAACTCAGCTCCGGGGGAACCAATGCCCTCTTTAGGCTTCTGAGGGCATTGCACATACATGAGTAAATAAAACTAGGTATTTAAAAATATTCCGAGTAACAGTAACAATCAAAACCAAAACAAACAACCCAGCACTGTATCTTGGATGCAGGGACACATGATAGGTAACTATATTTACATGCTACATAGGTGATACAAAATTAATGAATTTTGCCCCGGACATCTTCCTCTAAGATTGTGGAGTGGTAAGGATGGAGGCAAGAAGAGAAGACAGACATAAAAAACAAAAACCTAAGCTCAATGAGTACTTGTAGTTGGAATCACAGATACCTTCAGGGAATGAAAGATTAAGAACTGTAAGAATACAGACTTTGTTTTTCAAGGCTTGTCGCAAGAGTAGCTGAGATGAATTTGAACCAAAGTAGCAGCTGTAGCTGCCAGTTCATCTGCAGCTCCAGGATGTTTCCCTTGGCCAAAAACTAAATATGGGCTGGAGAGATGGCTCAGTGGTTAAGAACAATGGCTGCCCTGCCAGTAGACCCAAGTCAGCACCCACATGGCAGCTCACAAGCATCTTTAGTTCCAGTTCCTGGGCATGTAATGCCTTTCTCTAGCCTCTGTGGGCATCAGATATAAACATGATGAATGGACAAACATGCAGGCAAAACACCCACCGACATAAATGGATACCTGACCTCCTAACATGGAGATGCTGGTTAGCACATGCCATGCTTGCAGAACCGCTGTAGGGATGTTGCAGGAACAGAACTGGGCTAGACTGGAACCTGTTCCCTGATGACAGAGCCATCACAAGGGAAGGGAGGGTTCATAGTCATGTCAACTAGTATAATGGCTTGTTTCAAAACCAACTCAGAAATGATGCCAAGTTAAAGAACCGTATATTTACTAAAATAGGGCATATTGGGGGGAAAGCTACTTTAAAAATTAAAAATAAAGAATATTAGTATAAATATGATTACCAAGGTACAGCCAGAGTAAGCAAATATTTCAGTCAAATGAGTCAGCTAACAGTCACCTGTGACTAAAATCAGGAAGACGGAGGAGGAAAAGAAGTAAAGTCTGGAGGGGGAGGCGTCAGGCAGATGTGGACAAACAGAAGGTGCAAGCCATGTCCAAGGCAACTGTGAATGCAGCCAGGATGAACACTTTGTGGTCAAGATGACTGCAAATGGCCGTGAAGATGTGACCTCTCCACCATGTGACACCAGAGGGAGGACAGAGCAAGGCCAATAGTAAGGGTTTTAATTAACCCCGAAGATTTAGGTGCACAAAAAATATGGTCAAGGACAAGGATGATGCCTCATTCAGTGAAGGCAATTGCCAGGAAGCCTCACAAGCTAGGATCCATCCCTTGGACCAACATGGAGAACGGAGAACAACCCCTGTAAGTTGTCTTCTGGCTTCCACACATACATTGTGGGATGAGCAGTCCTGCATGTGTGCATATCTCTCTCTCTCTCTCTCTCTCTCTCTCTCTCTCTCACACACACACACACACACACACAAATAAATGCAATAAAAAATAAGATAAAGATTACCTAGTAATATAATTCTTTAAATCAATTTCAGTCATTAATACGTTCTCTGCCCTAATGAAAAGACTACACGAGGGTCAGCAATATGGCTTAGCAGGTAAAGTAGCTTGCTGTGAAGCCTGAGGGCCTGAGTTCTACCTCTGGAACCTAAGTGATAGAAAGAGAAAACTGACTCCAACATGTTTTCCTCTGACCTTCACACTGGGTGCTGTGCCGCGCACACGCCCCCCTCCCTGACACATTAGATAAATAATATTTAAAACAAAACAAAACACAAGACTATACACTGGGTCAGCAAGATGCTTGAATGAACATAGGAACTTTTGTCAAGCATGAAAACCCGAGCCCTATCCCCAGGATCTACATGGTGCAAAGAAAAAACTCCACAAGCCATCTCCCGAACTCCACATGGACACAGTGGCAAGCACAGGCCCAGAAGCAATAAATAATAATGCCTTTAGACGTAGAAAAAAGATCATTTTGGGGGGGAGTTGTTTTTTGGTTTTTGTTTGTTTGTTTTGAGACAGGGTCTCCTACGTAGTCTTGGCTGTCCTTAAACTCTTCCCTGAACAGACCAGGCTGGCCTCAAACTCACAGAGATCTTCTTGCCTCTGTCTCCCAAGTGCTGGGACTAAAGCATGCGTCACCACAACCAGTTTTGTTTTTTTTTTTTTTAAAAAAATTAGAAACTACACCACTGGGCTAGGAGAAATGGCTCAGGAGTTAAGATGCCTTCCAGCTCTTCCAGAGGACTGAAGCTCAGTTCCCCTCGTGAGGGCTGAGCAGCTCACGGCTGCCCGTGACTCCAGCCCCAGAGGGTCTGATGAAGACTTCTGTCCCCACAGACAGTGCACTCACACGTGCACACACACACACACACACACACACACAGAGAAATAAAAAAGATCACATGATTGCAGATGAACCTTCACAAAGATGGACCACATATTAAGCCATTTCTAAGAAATATAGCTGATTTACTTATTATTGTGTGCACAGGGCATGTGCGCGTGTGTGTGCCAAAGCACTTGTGTGGTAGTCAGAGGGCAGCCCAGTGCACCTGAGTCCTTCCTTCCACTTTATGTGGGTTCCGGGGATCGAACTCCGTGCCAGGCTTCTCCGCAAGCTTCTTTACCGACTGAGCCATATTGCTAGCTGGAAATACAATTTTTTAAAATAATAATAATAATAATAATAATGATGATGATAATAATAATGATAATTACAGAAAATAGATAAGGCAGCATTCTCTAATCTTGAGGTAAATCGAACTGGAAATTAACAACATAATTAAAGTCCAAAGGCCTTAGTACCTGCAAATTTTAAACTGTTTTTTTTACTGTTTTTTTTTTTTTTCCTCCGAGACAGGGTTTCTCTGTATAGCCCTGGCTGTCCTGGAACTCACTATGTAGACCAGGCTGGCCTCGAACTCAGAAATCCACCTGCCTCTGCCTCCCAAGTGCTGGGATTCAAGGTGTGCGCCACCACTGCCCGGCTTAAACTTCTCTCTCTCTCTTTTTTTAATAAAAGATTTAATTTTTATTTATGAGTACACTGTAGTTGCCTTCAGACACACACCAGAAGAGTGTATCAGACCTCATTACAGATGGTTGTGAGCCACCATGTGGTTGGTGGGAATTGAACTCAGGATCCTTGGAAGAGCAGTCAGTGCTCTTATTCACTGTGCCATCTCTCCAGCCCAGTTTTAAGCCTCTTAAATTACTGTTGCAGCTGAGGTGGTGCTGCTGTATGCCTTTGATCCCAGCACTTGGAGGTAGAGGCAAGTTGGATCTTTGAGTGCCAGGCTAGCCTGGTCTACAGAGAGAGTTCCAGGATAGTCAAGGCTACACAGGGAAATCCTGTCCCCAAAACAAAAACAACAAAAGACTATTGCATCAGATGGGAAACCAAGTGAAATTTCAGAATATCTAGAAAACAACTGGAATATTACATACATATCAGAACCTAAGGTGTACCTAAGGCAGTACTTGGAGGGAAATACATTGCTTTTGATACTTATTTATAGGGATGAATGAAACTAAGTGTCTAACTTGACAAGGGGGAAAATCAACAAAATAAACCAATAAAACAGCAGAAATAAAATAAAGATGCCATGTAAAATAAAGCTGAAGAAGGAAATAAAGTCTGTACATGCCTTTAATCCCAGCACTCAGGAGACAAGCTTGTGGCTCGCTGAGAGCTGGAGGCCAGCCTGGTCTACATAGAGTTCCAGGACAAGAAACGAAAACAAAAAAAGAAGTAAATAAAGGTAGCGTGGTGACACATAGCTCTCAGGCAGCACAGGCAAGAAGATCACAGGCCAGCCTGGGCTACATGGCGGAGACCTTCTGTAAAAAGCAACAGCGGGTATGGAGAATGGCCCAGCTGTAAGGAGCACTTGCTACAGAGGACCTGCGCTCCATTCCCAGCACCCACACTGTGCAGCTCAGAGCCCTCCCCCCTAACTCCAGGGGATTAGAAACCCTCTCCTGACCTTCACAGGCACCTGAACCCACAAGCACACAGAAACAAGCAGATACATACATAAACACAAAACGGGTAAGGAGGGAAAAGAGAGGCTAAAAGAGAATGAATCAAGCCGGGCAGTGGGGGCGCACGCCTTGAATCCCAGCACTCGGGAGGCAGAGGCAGGCGGATTTCTGAGTTCGAGGCCAGTCTGGTCTACAGAATGAGTTCCAGGACAGCCAGAGCTACAAGGGGGGGGGGGGGGGGGGGAGGAGGGAGAAGGGAGGGAGGCAAAGAAGAGAAGAGAATGAATGAATCAATTAAACAACAGGTTGATAATGGGGCTGGAGGGATGAATGCCGTGGAGGTTGATTACTTGTTGCTCTTGCAGAGGGCCAGGATTCCTAGCAACCACACGGTGGCCCATAACCATCCGTAACTCCAGTTCCAGGGGATCCGACCTCTTCTGGCCTTCAAAGGCGCTGCACGCACTTGACGCACACATGCAGATAAAAAACCAAAAACAAACAAAACAAAAACTATACACCTGAAAAAAAAATACACGTTTAAAAACAAATAAGCAAAGAGTTGATCTAGTCAGAGCAGACGGGGCTGAAATACAAATTATATTATAGCAAAGGAAAGTTGAGGTGACTTCCATGACCTTCCAAGCTTCCTGTCCGCAGGATGGCAGCCATGACCCACGTGAGTCCAGTTCAGTTTCCATTTGTGGCTTCCCCGGTCCTTCGGAGCCTGTCCTCCGAAGCCCAGCTCAGCACGGCTACCTTTATTAGACACTGGGTCGCACTCATTTTCAGAGGTGAGGACTGGCGGTAAACAGTACCCACCCTAGGCAGGGACATCCTCAGCGGAAGATACCCGGGGGCGCGGCCGGACCCGCCTTCGCAATCTCAGCTCAGCGGACTCGCATTCCTCTCAGTGTCCACGCCCCGCGGAAACTCCAACGGGGCGGGGCGGCTGCGACCTCCGGAACCCTCGGCCCGGAGACTTCTTATCGCACGCACCGCCGGGCCGTGGCCCCGGGGCGCCCCCTGCTGGCATCTCTTTCCGGTCCGAGCACCCAGGAGGCGGTGCTTCGGGACCAGCGGAACCGCCCCGCGCAGGGATTGGCCACTAAAGCCACGTGTCCCAAGAGAGGCGGGGCCTGCAGTGGCCTTCTGTTCTCCAGATCTGCTCTGTGTCTCCGCCTGGCTGCCTCCGTACTAACCGCACTCCAGTAGCGCGTTCTGTGCACGCTGGGAGGGGCGCCCTGTGGTCGCTGGGATTTTTCGGTACCGTACAGAACTGCTTTTCAGGGTTGTCTCCCCTTCAGGTAGAGGGTCTGGTATGCAGCAGGAACTCAACATTGTGTGGACACAGATATGGCTTAGGAACTACACCCCGAGCTGATGTTAGTGCCTACTACTTTTCCTGGGGTCCTGGTTAATTTTACTCTTGCTGTGAAAAGAACAGTTTAACCAAAAGCAACCTGGAGGGGTGGGTGTGTTATGTCAATTATGGAAGGGCGCCAAGATAGGAACTGAAGCAGAGAGCATGGAGGAATGCTGCTTTCTAGCTTGTTCCCTATAGCTTGCTCAGCCTGATTTCTGATACAACTAGGGCCCATCTGCCCAGAGATAGCGGGTCATTCTTCATCAATTAGCAATTAAGAAAATGCCCCCCCCCAGACGTGCCCACGGGTCATTCTGATTGAGGTAAAGTGAGATTCCGTCTTCCCAGGTATGTCTAGGCTTGACAGAAACTGTAACACCTGGGGAGTCAGTGTACGTTCCCACCGGCTCATGGCTGGCCTGGATTAGACTGGCAACAGAACTGGGAGGCTGCGGGCACCTGCATGCCAGTCAGCTGAGAGACTGGAGCTGTGGTGGAAGAAAATAAGGGCAAAGCCTGGAAGGGTCTCAGGCCCAGGGGTGGGCTGGGAGAGCAGATGGGAGTACGGAGTGCACTGGAAACAGCCACAGGTGTTTGCTGTCACTCTGACCAATGCTAAGGGGATGAGACAGATGCCTCCGGTCAGAACCCTGTTCTGATCTGAGTCCCAATCTCCACTGCAAATCCCTCGTGCTTGAACTCCAAGCTCCCTTCTCCAGACACACTGCCCCATCCCAAGGCAATTCCTGGATACCCCTCACCCCACTCTACTTTCAATATACGTTGGCTGGCTCAGCACAGCCCTGAAGCTCCTCAGAGGCTAGACTGGAGTCAGTCTTGGTCCCAGGTCTGGCATCCTTAAGTCTATTTGCAGAAGCTCCTCCCTGGCGTTGCAAACAGTGCAGGCTGACGGTTTGCTGACACTGAGATGGAGGCGTCCATGGACCAGCCAGCAAGGTAGTGATCAGACTTGGGAAACAGGCCTTCCGCTTTCATGAGCTGTTAAAGTTGACATCTTCCTTAGGTACTGCCTTCAGTAACAGTCGAAAGTGAGCTGTGTTCGTGACCACCCACGGGAGGCTGGACCCTCTGCATGTACAGGGCTCCCCACTTCCAGCAGCAGAGCGGTTACAGTCTCAGAGAAATCCGGGCAGATGAGTTCATTTTGGAGTATCCGTTTTATTTCTCTCAATTTTAGTTTCCTTCAATGACAATAGTGACAGGCACACACTTTGCTTTTGCTTTTAGTCCTGAGGTCAAAATTTGCAGTGTGGCATTCAACCCATGAGATACACCCCACACCTCAGGCCCACATTTTTCTGTTTTTGAGATAAGGTCTGGCTATGCAACCCAACTGGTTTTAACTTGTGACCTTAGCTTCCAGAGTGCCGGGATTCAGGCTTGTGCCACAATGCGGAGATCAGGTACACATTTTTACTTTTATATGTACCTGTATGTACAGTTGTATGCATGTATGCATGTGTGTGCAGGCTACATGTGTGTGCAGGTGCATATGTTGCATATGAACATATTTTCAGGAGAAGAGCAGAGGTCAATGTCCAGTGTCTTTCGAAATCACTCTGCACCTTGTTTGTTTGCAGATAGGATCTCCACCAGGATCGCAGGTCTCCTCCCCTGCCCTCCAGCACTGGAGTTAACCAACCTGTTCCACAATGCCTAGTTTTGAATTTGATGCTAAGGATCTCAACTCAGCCCCTATCGGGCCCTCTTTGCCCTCAATCACCTTAATCAGTGAGGCAAATCCCTGTCCTTTCTTATCTCCATGTTTAAAAGACTTATCTTCCAGAAAGACAATTTTCTAGACAGATACCAATTACCAAAGTTAAGTAAGGATCAGATAAACCATCTAAACACTCCCATAACCCCTAAAGAAATTGAAGCAGTCATTAAAAGTCTCCCAACCAAAAAAAGTCTGGGACCAGATGGGTTCAATGCAGAATACTATCAGACCTTCAAAGAAGACCTAATATCAATACTCTTCAATCTATTCCACAAAATAGAAACAGAAGGAACACTACCCAATTCATACTATGAGCCCACAGTTACAATGATACCAAAACCTCACAAAGACCCAACAAAGAAAGAAAACTTCAGACCAATTTCCCTTATGAATATCAATGCAAAAATACTCAATAAAATTCTCAAAAATTGAATCCAAGAACACATCAAAACAATCATTCACCACGATCAAGTAGGTTTCATCCCAGGGATGCAGGGATGGTTCAATACCCAGAAATCCATAAATGTAATCCACTACATAAACAAACTCAAAGAAAAAAACCACATGATCATTTCATTAGATACTGAAAAAGCATCTAATGAAATTCAACATCCCTTCATGATAAAAGTCTTGGAAAGATCAGGAGTTCAAGGACCATACCTAAACATAGTAAAAGCAATACACAGCAAACTAGTAGCCAACATCAAACTAAACGGCGAAGCAATCCCACTAAAATCAGGGACTAGACAAGGCTGCCCTCTCTCTCCCTACCTATTCAATGTAGTACTTGAAGTTCTAGCTAGAGCAATCAGGCAACAAAAGGAAGTCAAAGGGATACAAATTGGAACGGAAGAAATCAGAATATCACTATTTGCAGATGATATGATGGTATACTTCAGTGACTCGAAAAACTCCACCAGAGATCTGCTACAGCTGATAAACAACTTCAGCCAAGTGGCCAGATACAAAAATAACTCAAACAAGTCAGCAGCCTTCCTATACTCCAAGGATAAACAGGCTGAGAAAGAAATTAGGGAAATGACACTCTTCACAATAGTCACAAACAATATAAAGTATCTTGGTGTGACTCTAACCAAACAAGTGAAAGATCTGTATGAGAAGAACTTCAAGTCTCTGAAGAAAGAAATCGAAGAAGACCTCAGAAGATGGAAAGATCTCCCATGCCCATGGATTGGCAGGATTAATAAAGTAAAAATCCCCAGCAAAATCCCAAATCAATTCTTCATAGACTTAGAAAGAGCAATTCTCAAATTCATAACAAAAAATCCAGGATAGCAAAAACTATTCTCAACAATAAAAGAACTTCTGGGGGAATCAGCTTCCCTGACCTCAAGTTGTACTACAGAGCAGTAGTGATAAAAACTGCATGGAATTGGTACAGTGACAGGCAGGAAGATCAACAGAATAGAATTGAAGACCCAGAAATAAACCCACACACTTACGGTCACTTGATCTTTGACAAAGGAGCTAAAACCATTCAGTGGAAAAAAGACAGCATTTTCAACAAATGGTGCTGGTTCAACTGGCGGTCAACAAGGAGAACAATGCAAATTGACCCATTCCTATCTCCATGTACAAAGCTCAAGTACGAGTGGATCAAGGACCTCCACATAAAACCAGATACACTGAACTTAACAGAAGAGAAATTGGGGAAAAGACTCGAACACATGGGCACAGGGGGAAAGTTCCTGAACAGAACACCAATGGCTTATGCTCTAAGATCAAGAATCAACAAATGGGACCTCATAAAATTGCAATGCTTCTGTAAGGCAAAGGACAATGTCAATAGGACAAAACAGCAACTGACAGATTGGAAAAGATCTTTATCAATCCTACATCCAGATAGAGGGCTAATATCCAATACATACAAAGAACTCAAGAAGTTAGACTCCAGAGAACCAAATAACCCTATGTCTTAGTCAAGGTTTCTATTCCTGCACAAATATCATTACCAAGATGCAAGTTGGGGGGGAAAGAGTTTATTCAGCATATACTTCCACACTGCTGTTTATCACCAGAGGAAGTCAGGACTGGAACTCAAACAGGTCAGGAAGCAGGAGCTGATGCAGAGGCCATGGAGGGATGTTCCTTACTGGCTTGCTTGCTCCTCCTAGCTTGCTCAGCTGGCTTTCTTATAGAGCCCAAGACTACCAGCCCACAGATTGTACCACTCAAAAGGTGCCCTCCTCCCTTGATCACTAATTGAGAAAATGTCTTACGGCTGGATCTCATGGAGGCATTTTCTCAACTGAAACTCCTTCTTCTGTGATAACTCCACCTTGTGTCAACTTGACACACAAAACTAGCCAGTACATTTGAACCCTTGTTAACTTGACACACAAACACATCACCATTAAGCTTCGACCCTTATTTTCTTGTTCATCCTCAAGATCTAAATAACTTTAAAAGTCCCGTAGTCAGATCTGGAAAGGGGGAAACATTTGAAATGTAAATAAAATATCAAAAAAAGAAAGAAAGAAAGAAAAGAAAGAAAGAAAGATAATACATTAAAAATATTTGAAGTGGAAAAAAAAAGTCCTACAGTCTTTGCAAATTCATACATATTAACATTTTAATCCCATTTAAATATCCAATCTCTTAAAATTCAAAGTTCCTTAACTGTGGGATCCATTAAAATACCTTCTTCCTTCAGGAGGGAAAATATATCAGGGCACAACTACAATCAAAATCAAAATCAAACTCCAACCATCCAGTGTCTGGAATCCACTCATGATCTTCTAGATTCCTCCAAGGGCTTGAGTCACTTCTCCAGCCCTGCCCTTGTCTTCTTGTCTCCAGATGCCTGTACTCCACTGCTGCTGCTGTTCTTGGTGGTCATCTCATGGTTCTGGCATCTCCAAAACACTGCTGTCTTCTGCTGCAACTAGGCTTTACCCACAGCCTCTCTTCATGGTGCCAAGCCTCACCTTCTTTGCATGACCTCTTCAGTCCTGGGCCATCAATTGCAACTGAGGCTGCACCTTCACCAATGGCCTTCCTCGGCCTCTCACAGTGCCCAGGCCTCAGCTACTCTTCACGACCCCTTCATGCCTTCAAAACCAGTACCACCTGGGTGACTCTTACACATTACCAAGTCCAGCCATGGCTATTTCTGGAATGCACCCTATGTGGTCTCAGAAAACACTTCTCAGATTTCACCTCAGTGATGATGGTTTCTCCCAATCACGGCCAATTTCCCGACTCCAGGTAACTGGTATCAATAATCCCAGTAATGCAATGGTTTTGCTTTAGTAGTTTTGGTATCTTGTTAATCACAGATGATCCTTCAGCCCCAGCTAACCAAAACCACAGAATCTTCACAATCAAAATAGCAATGGCCCTGATAAGAGTCTTTAAACTTCCCTCTGAAATTTCACAAGCCAGACCTCCATCTTCTGCACTGTTCTCAACATTATCTTCCAAGCTCCTACACAATATCCCACAGAGCTCAATGGCTCTTCTAGCTCATAGTTCCAAAGTCCTTCAACAGTCCTCCCCAAAACATGGTCAGGTGGTCACAGGAATACCCCACTTCTGGTACCAATTTGTCTAAGTCAAGGTTTCTATTCCTGCGCAAACATCATAACCAGGATGCAAGTTGGGGAGGAAAGGGTTTATTCAGCTTACACTTCCACATTGCTGTTCATCACCAGAGGAAGTCAGGACTGGAACTCAAGCACATCAGGAAGCAGGAACTGATGCAGAGGCCATGGAGGGATGTTCCTTACTGGCATGCTTGCTCCTCCTGGCTTGCTCAGCTGGCTTTCTTAAGGAGCCCAGGACTATCAGCCCACAGATTGTACCACTCACAGGGGGCCCTCCCCCCTTGATCACTAATTAAGAAAAAGCCTTACCGCTGGATCTCATGGAGGCATTTTCTCAACTGAAACTCCTTCTTCTGTGATGACTCCATCCCTGGTCAAGTTGACACACAAAACTAGCCAGTACACCCAATTAAAAAATGGGGAACACATTTGTGGCAGGAGACCTCTGCCTGGGCCACCAGGGCTCCATAGCCAAATGGCGCTGGGAGAAAGCTAGCCTCCCAGGAGTGTGGGCAAGCCTGTCTGCTCAGAGAGACTCACCTGGAATACCCAGGACACAAGGTCTGAGGAGTGGTCTTCTGGTTTATTTTGGTGGCCAGGGAGCAGATCCTATGACACAGGGCTTCATACTCAAATAGTACCAGGAAAGAGATGATATCCCAGGAGTGCTGACACACCTTCAAGTACAGGCAAGACCACCACTTCTGTTCTAATTCACTGGATCAAGAGGGTCCCTTGCAGAGCCATCAGAACACAGAAAACAAGGGATGGATGGGGACTAGATCCTTCTGGTTTCTGTCTGCACCCCAGAGCTGACCTTGTACCCCAGCTCTCCAAACCCAAATTCCTCTCAGACAGAGCTGGTCTTCCAGGAGTATTGACACCTAGGCTTGCAGGAGGGACAAGCCACAGTCAGAGGGAGCAAGACCAGCTAACACCAGAGATAACCAGATGGCGAAAGGCAAGGGCAAGAACATAAGGAAGAGAAACCAAGGCTACTTGACATGATCAGAAGCCAGCTCTCCCACCACAGCAAGCCCTGGATACCCCAACACACTAGAAAAGCAAGACTCAGACTTAAAATCACATCTCATGAAGATGATAGAAGATTTTAAGAAGGAAATAAATAACTCCCTTAAAGAAATACAAGAGAACACAGGTTAACAACTAGAAGCCCTTAAAGAGGAAACACAAAAATCCCTTAAAGAATTAAAGGAAAACACAATCAAACAGATGAAGGAAATGAACAAAACCATCCAGGAACTAAAAATAGAAATAGAAACAATAAAGAAATCACAAAGAGATACAACTCTGGAGTTAGAAAACCTAGGAAAGAGATCAGGAATCATAGATGCAAGCATCACCAACAGAATAGAAGAGATAGAAGAGAGAATCTCAGGTGCGGAAGATACCATAGAAAACATTAATACAACAGTCAAAGAAAACACAAAATGCAAAAAGCTCCTAACCCAAAAATATCCAGGATATCCAGGGTACAATGAGAAGACAGAACCTGAGGATAATAGATATAGAAGAGAGTGAAGATTCCCAACTTAAAGGGCCAGTAAATATCTTCAACAAAATTATAGAAGAAAACTTCCTTAACCTAAAGAAAGACATGAACATAAATATACAAGAAGCCTACAAAGAAATCAAGAAGCTAGACTCCAGAGATCCAAATAACCCTATCAAAAAATGGGGAAAAGAGCTAAACAGAGAATTCTCAACTGAGGAAACTCGTAGGGCTGAGCAGCACCTAAAGAAATGTTCAACATCCTTAGTCATCAGGAAAATGCAAATCAAAACAATACTGAGATTCTACCTCACACCAGTCAGAATGGCTAAGATCAAAAACTCAGGTGACAACAGATGCTAGCGAGGATATGGAGAAAGAGGAACACTCCTCCATTGCTGGTGGGATTGCAAGCTGGTACAACCAGTCTGGAAATCAGTTTGGTGGACACTCAGAAAAATAAACATAATACTACCTGAGGACCCAGCTATTCCACTCCTGGGCATATACCCAGAAGATGCTCCAACATGTAATAAAGACACATGCTCCACTATGTTCATAGCAGCCATATTTATAATAGCCAGAAACTGGAATCAACCCAGATGTCCCTCCACAGAGGAATGGATACAGAAAATGTGGTTCGTTTACACAATGGAATACTACTCAGCTATTAAAAAAAATGACTTCAAGAAATTCGCAGGTAAATGGATGGAACTTGAAAATATCATCCTGAGCGAGGTAACTCAGTCACAAAAGAATGAACACAAAATGTACTCACAGATAAGTGCATATTAGCCCAAAAGTTTGGAATACCCAAGATTCAATTCACAGACCTTATGAAGCCTAAGAAGAAGGAAGACCAAAATGTGGATGCTTCAGTGTTTTTTAGAAGGGTGAACAAAATACTCACAGGAGGAAATATTGAGACAAAGTGTGGAGCTGAGACTGAAGGAAAGGCCATCCAGAGACTGCTCCACCTGGGGATCCATCCCATATGTAGCCACCAAACTTGGACGTTATTGTGGATGTTGGAAGCATGATAAGCTGTCTCCAGAGAGGCTCAGGCAGAGCCTGACAAATACAGAGATGGATACTCGAAGCCAACCATTGGACTGAGCATGGGGTACCAGATGGAGGAGTTGGAGAAGAGACTGAAGGAACTGAGGGGGTTTGCAGCCCCATGAAGAGAGCAACAGTGTCAAGTGGCCAGATCCTCTCCCTCCCCCAACCCCCCGAGCTCCCGGAGACTGGACCACCAACCAAAGACTACACATGGAGGGACCCGTGGTGCTGGCCACATATGGGCCAGAGGATATAGTCTTGTTGGCCATCGGTGGGAGGAGAAGCCCTTAGGCCTGAGGGTGTTTGATGCCCTAGTGTAGGGGAATGCCAGAGAGGGAAGATGGGAGTGGGTGGGTGGGTGGGGGAGAACCCTCATAGAGGCAGGGGAAGGGGATATGGGATAGGGGGTTTCCAAAGGGGAAAACATTTGAAATGTAAATAAATATCGAAAGAAAGAAAAGACATATCTTTTTTTTTCTTCTTTGAGACAGGGTTTCTCTGTGTAGCCCTGGCCTGAAAAAAGACTTATCTTTAAGGTACCTATTATTCACTCTGAGAAGTTATCAATAACTGCCTGCCTTTGAAAGATAAGGGCTCAGCTGTTGAACATCCATTTCACACTCAACTCCCCGCCCTGTCCTCAAAGGGGAATCAAAACACTGGTACCGGTATTGTCCCATCCAGCCTCATTCGAGGAAGAAAGGACCTTGAAGCTAACAAGAGAACTTTGTACAGTGCTAGTGTACCTCACCAAAGGCACCAATGACAGCTGTTGAAAGGATTAACGTGCGCGCGCGCGCGCACACACACACACACACACACACACACACACACACGTATTGGGTTAATGTGGTGAGCGGTCCC
>JADRCH010000100.1:237068-295847 GCA_019843965.1 Rhynchomys soricoides | reverse complement strand
CACACACACACACACACACGTATTGGGTTAATGTGGTGAGCGGTCCCGAGTCTGCCCCAGGTCTTGCCCTCTAGAAGAGATGTGATGCAGGAAGTTTGACCTCGCTCACCCCACGGAACCACCCGAAGGACACCACCTGGGGGTGGGGGAGCATAGCCTGGGGGTCCCAGGGACTACACAGAGCCTGGTCCGTCTGGTTCTCAGGCTTTTGGGCATCCCAGGTGCTGCTGGATGCCACGGAATAGCTGAGAATGGAGTGGGGGCCCGAGGGCCAAATCTAGGCCAGGGCCAAGGGGGGAAGGCAGAGAGGAGCCCGGCTGGGTCCTGTTGGGGACCAAATCTTTGGCTTGTCGATGGCTAGCTGGCTTGGTTTGGTAGAGGCCGTGGCTGGGAGCTCGGAGAAGCCTTCTGTGGGAGACTGGACTCAGCTTTTTAGACAAAGGCCTGTTCCATTGTTCCCCACAGCGGATCCCGTTGAAGAGAGACAGTCCATGGTTTTAGGGCATTTATTGTCGTGGCGGAGAGTGGTGATGAGTGAAACCATACCCCAGAACCTCGTGGCGGACCTGAGGTTAAAATACCTTTTTCGGGGAAGAGTGGCTGGGAAGGGGAAGGGGAGTTTATTGGCTAAGCCACTAGGTGCCTCATTAAAATGAGAATGTCTTGAGGCTATGTGACCACACCTCTACCTATGGAGGGGTTTGGGGCTACATGACTGATGGTCACATACCTATAGAGAGCTGCAGCCTCCTATCAGGAACCTGGGGCCCAGGAGCATGGCAAAACACCTACCATCCCTTGTACAGTTGTCCCCTGCTGGGGACCCCCTACTGGGGCTCTGAGGTTTTAAACCTTAGCTCAACCAGAAACCAGGCTGCCTTCCACGGTCATACACACACAATGCTGTGGTCACTGTTTGGTGTCTAAGCTTTCTTAGTCCTGGCAAAACCCTTACATCTGAGCAGTGTGCTCAACAAACTCAAGAGACCAGTGCCTCCAGCTGGCACTGGTCAACAGGAACGACCCAGTTCTCCATGACGACATGTACAACCTGCACATTGTGCAACCAACATTCCAAAAGTTGAACACAGTGGGCTCTGGAGTTTTCCACACCCACCAACCTCACCTGACCCATCAACAGACAACTCCCTGGAGCATTTCAACAGCTTTTTTCGGGGAAGATGCTCCCACTGCCTTCAGGGTGCAGATGACAGTCTCCAAGAGCCCTTCCAATCCGTATACTTTATGTAGGGTAAACATAGTTCTTGCTGGCAAAAACATGTTGATTTTGATGGTTCCCATTTTGGTTAAATATGAGTTTGGGCCAGGCTGTAATGATTTAGAAGTCACTGCCTGAAACCTCAGTCCTTGCGCACCTATGTAATACAGATGACTTTTAAGAAAATGATGTATCAGGCATATGTGTGGTGGTTCATATCTTTAACACTCTGGAGGCAGAAGCAGATGGATCTCCGTGAGTTCTCGAGGCCAGCCTGGTCTACTTAGTGAGACCTGTCTCAGAAAAAAAACAAAAGTGAGACTGTCCTGCCTCATTCCCAAAAGACTTTCTGGTAGCTATGATAAAATTAACAGTACTTGTCCAGCCTGTGTAAGGTCTTGAGTTTGACTGCAAGAAATATGGGGAAAGGGAATATTCACGAATGCAAAGAGCATTTCCTGTACAAATGTCAAAGATGGGAGGAAAGGAAGTGTGACGCCGACGTGGAGCTTCCTGGTGGTCAGGGAAAAAGAGAAATAGGGTCAAAGGGCGTGATTGGGACTGTCGTGCTAAGAAGTTATTTGGGGCTGGAGAGAGGACTCTGTTTAAAAGAACTTGCTGTTCTGTCCAAAGACCCAAGTTCCATTCCCAGCATTCCCAGCACACACATTAGGTGGACACAACCACCTGTAGCTCTAGAGCATCTTCACACAGAGAGAGAGAGAGAGAGAGAGAGAGAGAGAGACAGAGAGAGACAGAGAGACAGACAGAGACAGAGAGACAGACAGACACACAGAGAGAGATACACAGAGAGAATTTAAAATAATAAAAACAGTTTTTTTTTTTTTTTAAAGGCTGGGGCAGACAATATCTGCAAAGCAGAAAACATCCGAGTGTGCCCCTGACAACAGAAAAACAGACCGGAGGTGAACACCTTCCCTTGAGTGTCTGTGCAGTCCCTTCTGTCTTCTCCATCCTGTAGTCATCCTTCAAGCCTTCATTGATCTGATTTCCCAATGTTGTCCTAGGCCCCGAGGCCAGGGAAGGAACCTTCCTCCAGGTCGTAACCCATAGGGCAGCTACTTATCTCTCCTTATCTATGTAGGTGTCAGGAGGGGCTTGCAAGGTGTTGAGGGCCCTCAGAGCCCCTGATAAAAACACAGCTGGGGAGGCTTTAGGGACGCTGTGGCCGTGGGTCCATCCCTTTAAAGGGTGATCTGTGGGTAGAGAGGATGTGTATTGAGATGTTGGGGAAATGTCCATTCACCTTTGGTTTCCTTCCAGAGAGCTGTTAATCAGTTCTCTTCTGATCTGCCCTCTTCCCAGGGAAGCCACTGGAACATGATGACTATAGCCCTTAGATAGGCAGGCTCACTGCCAAGAATCCCATGGCCAGGTTTAGGGGACCTACAGTCCCTTTCACCCACCCTCCATGGAGCACCACAGCTTTCTGCATCCCGTGTTGGTAACCAAGCTAGGTTGCCAGGTTGCTAGTTCTTACTGTTCCTTTGTCTTTGGGTCCTAGGCAGCCTCATCCCCCCCAAACCCCCATGCACATCCAACCTTGCCCACCCAAGCAGGCGGAGAGAATCAAGAGGCCCTGCTCAGGACAGCCTTCAGGGCTCCAGTTTAGCTGTGCTCTCCCATGAGCCTTGCAGTAGGTAGAAGAGGCCTGCCACCCACTTCCTGGTCTTGTGTCGCAGGCTTCTACCATGGTTACAGGCTCCAGGGTATGTCCCCCAAGCTGACCTGGGGCAGTCCTACTGGGCTACTAGGTTGACGTAGCAGTCTTTGCACCATATCCCCTCCTGCAGTGGGCTTCTGTCCCTCCCACATGAAAGCAACTCCTGCTTCTCCCTTCACCATCCTTGATCAGGCAGCTTGCTTCTGTGGTCTACACCCTCCATTATCTTGGTGTCCAAAGAGGCTCTTTCCATGAAGGGACCCTGGAAATGCTATTTGGAAAGCAACGTGTCTGTCCTTTGTCATTGGGCTAGCCAGTCAGCTGCACCCATTCCCACTTCCCTGTCTGTAGGCGCCCGTGCAGCAGTGTGTACCTGTGCAATGCAGTGGTGCCTCTCTCTTAGACTGCTGTTCTCACGACTGGTGAAGCAGTGAGGAGAGTGCCCTGGCCTACTGCTCTATGGGGCCACACCTGGGCTGGTCTCCCCACAGGTCTGGGACTGTTTCTCCTGTTCTGGAGGCTGCAGCAGGCATAGGATACCCAGGGGTGGAGGCCTCTCTGACCATGCTTGGCTGCTGGGGGGCAGGGAATGGCTAGGGGTGGTTGGGAGCACAGAATCTCTGAGAGGCCAGGTGACCTATCTAAGACCAAATGAGCAGTTAACTGATAGCAGGTCCAGGAGCACCCAGGCCTCTGAATTAGCCACTGTGGTTTCTGTTCCTAAGTAGCTGTGCGATCGAAGGCAGAGCTGGGAGAACTGATATACTCTTCAAAAGCTAGACTTGAGGTAGGAGTGCAAACCCAAGGCCTAACAGGGACAGTTTTCCTAGAGAGGTCCAATTAACCCCACTCTCCAACCAAATCTCCCCCTCCTTCCCATGATCATGCATGACCAATCCCAGAATCCTATTGTTGGGCCTGGAGAGATGGTTGAGCAAGACTGCTTTTTCAGAAACCGCCTAGCTTAGCTCCCAGCACCTACTGTTAGCAGCTGATAAAGCTCTTTTAACTCCAGCCCTGGGGGATGTGCTGCCTTCTTCTGACCTTCTTTGGCATCTGCATGCACGTGCATACTCCCTGGTTTTCTTATGTTTCCCTTAGGATAGGGAAAAAATGGCCTAATACATTGACAGATTCTGGATGGCTTAAATTTGACCCTTTACTCTGTCCAATGAGAGGCCGTACTTCAGCTGTTACTTCTGAGCTCTACCAGGTTCTGGCAAGACACAGATCATAGGTGTCCTTGTCCTTTGGTGCATAGAGGATCCTCATACAAGCAGGCTGGTGAGCCTTGTCCCCTGCCCTGGTCCAGGCACCTCTTGGGGCTCCTGGATTCAACTGCAAGTTGCAGGTAAATCCCATATAGAATTTAGCAGAAAACATACAGGCTAGAGGGTTCTGAGGTATTTTCATGGACACCATAAACCCAAGGGCAGTGGATTGAACACTAGAGACCAGTGAGTTTAGGTCTCCGGTTGACAGCCAGACCTCTTCCTATACCCGTGTGCTTCCTAGAAATGTTCTGGAGCCAAGGAGCTTTGCCTAAGGTACCCAGCTTCATTATCACACTCCCCTTGACAATCAGAACTGCCGACTTGCTGGGACTCAGACTTTAGGTCGATTGCCCAAAGCCATGCATCGAGATTTTTCAGTCTGGGCTTGACTGGATTAGGAATCCCTAGAAAGCTGGTTGAGCTCTGTTCTGGGTGTGTCTCTGTCTCCAGGGCAGCCCTGCCCTCTGAGGCAGGCTCAGCACTCAGAGACAGGTCTTCCTTGTACTGCTGTGATGTCAAGACTAGATTGCCCCAGCAGTCCTGCGTTCCTGAGTCTTCAACTATAAATTGAGTTATACAGAGTTTTTCTGGCTCTGAGACTTTTGAACTAGAGCTGAGGTATGCTACCGGCATTCCAGGTCCTTGCCACCATAATGGCAAGGTCAAGGCCCAGCCAAGCTTCTCTGTGTTCACCTGCCACTGGAGGCTGAGGTAGATCCCTATGCTTTCTTTCCAGCTAACAGCCTAAGAAGCACTAAAGGGGCAGATGAGGAAGAACAGAACTTCCTGCGACCTGCCAGTGGTATAGATAATGACATGAGATTCTTATTACGGTTTAAAGCTTGGGCCTTTTGCTAGAACAATCATCAGCTATCACCTAAGCTTACAACCCGTCATGTGGCTAGCTCTAAACCTTCCTCTGCTCTGCTGCAGTCAGTGTCTGTTCCCTCTGTGTCCACTCTGGATTCTCCAGCTTCTGTTTTCTTCCCCTTTCTGCCCGGAAGTTCCACCCTCCTCCTTCCTGCTCAGATATGGGCCGGCAGCCCTTTATTACAACTAATCTGTAATGAGACAATCTCTGACACAATTCTAGATTGCCTTAGGCAGGTGAGGAAGGACGAATACTTATAAAATAGAAAATCCAGTGCTGGGTCATAGAAATGACACTATCAGAATCCTGCTGGCACTTGGCTTTCTACAGGTACAGAAATAACAACTGAAAAACACAGAGCCACACCTTCACACAATGAGAAGAAAATGTTACCCTAACAGGGAAGAAAGCCAAGACTTGAGAGCAGAGGGATACAGGTCCTGGGAAGCCAACTGACCGAGTCTTTTCCTTACCATGGTTCAGTGTTCAGAAAGCCTAAGTCTCCTGCCCCAGCCTGGGTCTTCTGCTACATTTCCGGTCACAGGCAGATGGGAAAGTCCGGAAGCCCTGCAAGACTGGGCTGCTGAGCTGTTCTCTGCCTTGTGGTGTCAATTTCCTTTTCACCATCTGTTCTTTGTCCCAGTTACCTCCCCATCTTTATCACAAACTTTATGGTTGGTCATTTTAAAGACAGACACAAGAGAGCCAACAATGAGAACTACCTAGTCACAGCCTGCCATATCTGCCCCACTGACCTCTCTGGGGTGGGCCTCACTATCAGCTTCCTGGACAGCCAGCCCACTGCAAAGCAGCCCTGCCTACTTTCACAACTAGTAGAGAACTGAACTAGCCCCAGAGGGAGCAGAGCTGAGCCTTTGCCCACAATGAGAGCCTGTAAGTCTGCAATCGGGACAGTGGCATCAGTAAGCCAGGACCTGCCCTGCTGAGGGCTTCTAGGTGGAATCCTGCTTTTTGCAAAACCAAGTAGCAACTTTGTTGAACACAGAAGACATGTTCTCTTAAAGCGACCTCAGTATTACAGGCTCAACTTAAAGCAGGAAGTGGCAAACAGGGCCTGCTCCTATGCAAGCTAGTTCCTGAGGCATGGTTGGGAAGACAGAGGCTCCTACAGTAGCTGTGTACCTGGCTCAGCATCCACATGCTGCTGGTAGCTGGACAACCTTCATCTCAGGCTGTCACTTATCAATAACAGGGCAGCTCGGTGCAGCAGATCCCAAAAGTACCCAACAAACACAAGGGATACTTTGAGGAAACAGGTAGAGAGGGGAACAGGGACTGGGAGGCTGGGCTGCCCGGTGCTGGTGGGGTTGTTTTCTGTGTGTTCCAGTGAGAGAAGGGACTATCCTAGGAAACAGTGCCTGGCAGCGAGGAGGGAGCTGGGGGAAGGCAGGGATACAGGGCATCATGCCCTAGTTAGGAATGGCTCAGGAAACCATGAGCGTGTGGTCCAGAAAATATGCCAAGGCAGTTGATGCCTTGTTTCAGCCCCTAAAGCTTAGCATATTGGACAGAATCCAGTTCACAGGGAGCCTGTGGCCCGAGGAGACCCAGGAAATTCTGCCAGTGTGTGCACCCCAAAAGATGTGTTTGAAAGGAGACTTAGGTTCAGCCTTAAGTGAAGAGGGAGAGACTGAATGAGAGTCCTTCACACAGGGACAAAGGCTTGTCTCTAGGTTTCAGGCTGGTGCAGTGGGGGTGGGGGTGGGGGGTGTGGGAGAATGCAGGCAGTGCAGGTGATGGCCAGGTGAGGACCTGCTCAGTGTGCTGTGCAGAGCTCCAGTTCCCCTGGTTCAGAGAACAAGGAGCTTTGCTACAGAAGTCTGAGGATTCCTGGGAAGAAAAATCAATTAAAAGCCATGAAGTAAAACAATTACATATGCTGGAATCTTCTTAGGGGGAGGGGGAAGGCTCAGAGCACAACTCATCTATTGGTGCTATTAATAACACATGAAGTCGTAGTTGAGAAATAGGACGGGTGTGAAATCTATACATTAATGCTCTGCGAGGGAGGAGGGACAAGAGAGAAGACAGACAGCAAGCTGAGGAGAGGGGCAGGGTAGACAGGGTAACAAGGGACTGCAGTGGGAGGGGGCAAGAGAACTGAGCACCAGAGGCAGGCAGGGGAGGCGCCTGGTCCTCTGCCTCCGTCTCTCTGCTCTGGATTATGGATGTCACGGCTGAAATGCTCTTTTAACTCGGGGCCTCTGCAGAAGTCTGACGGTCAGGTTTCGTCTTTCATACTTTATCCTCTCTCCCGCCTTTCTTCAAGGTCTCACAGTGAAGGAACACAAACAGGAGGGAGGTTTTATCGCACGCTCACATTAAAGTCCAAAGCCTAAAGCCGCTTGTAACACACAACATGAAGGTCAGGGGGACAAGTGGCTCTAGAAGGAGGGCTCCTGGTACACTGGAAGGCCCTGAATGTCCAGGGGCAGTGTGGGAAGGAGGAGCTGGGAGGAGGCGGGCTTTCTCTGGGCCTGGGGTAATACAGGGTGACTGAGACAACTGGCAGGGGGACTGTGGGTGATGGGAGGCTTTACTCATAGGGAAATGGGGGCCAAAGAGCTGGGTGGAACTGAGTAAATTGGGGACAGAGATGCACAAGATCAGCAACCTCCTCAGTTCATCAGTGAGGACTGTGCCTGTCATCAGCAGACTGAGTAAGCTATTGAGGTGTCTGGTGCAGGCCACTGGGAAAACACGAGGAATCCTTTAAAAGAGTGCAGAAAGGTGGAGGCTGTGAAGAACACAGGAACTTGTCACGATAGTGGAGCAATAATGGTAGCCTGCAGTCGACACCCATCAGACACTCCCTTGGGAACTGAGGTGAGGATCAAAAGAGGAGTTACTCTCTTTGTGGCTGCGTGTTTTTTATTCCTACAGAGTCCATGGAATTATGAACCCTTAGTTCTTAAAGCTGGCTCTAATAACTGGAACGTAAGTAGACATGTAGGGCATTGTGTACAGTGCAATCCTAACTAGATTTGGAAAAGGCATAGCAAAAGAATTGAGAAATGTCAGAAAATGTTTGCCTCTCTGAATGAGGGTCTAGGTTTGGCTTTTTATCTTCATTTATATAGAGTAAACCAAACATGTACTTAAAAAGTTTACATGGTGGGAGCTGGGAGGTGGCTCAGTGGAGAAGAGCACTGGCTGCTCTTTAAGAGGACCCAGGTTCGATTCCCAATACCACATGGCAGCTCAAACTGTCTACAGCTCCAATTCCAGGACATCTGGTGCCTTCACAAAGACACATGAAGGCAAAACACCAGCACACATTCAAAAACAAACAAACAAACTGAGGGGCTAGGGAGATGGCTCAGAGGCAAGAGTGCTTGCTGGGCAAACAGGGAACTTGAGTCTAGATCCCAGAACCCATATAAGAAGCTGGGCAGGGCTGCTACTCCTTGTGGGAGGGGAACAGGTAAAGACTGGAGGACTGCTGTGGCATTCTGACCAACAAAGTAGCCAAAGAACAGCTCCAAGTTCAGAAAAGACCCCACCTCAAGAGAATAGAGGACTGATGGAGGAAGACACTCAATACCTCTGGTCTCTTGCACGCACATGGGCCACGCATACCTGCACACATGCACACACATACACGCATACCTGCACACATGCACACACATACACACCCACAGTGGCTTCTGCCTACAACCTGAAAAGGAAAACTGAGATGTGTAAAGAGCGTGGGCCGGGGGCATGAAGAGCAGTGTCGAGCAGGAAGGAAGCATCCACTCTGGAGCTCACATTCTTCAGGGTAAATACGCACATATGTTACGTTAGCCACTTTTCTCCAGAAAACAGCTTACAGGAGAACTGATTTGGTCATTCCCAGAGATCCACAGTCACTTGGCCCAAATACCTGTGAGTCTGCACATGGAAAGGTCCACCATGACAGTACTGAGCAGGTGAGCGGTGGAGAAAGCAGGAAGAGACCAGAGCAGAACTTCCTGGACCCACCAGTAGTTAAATAAGGACACAGAACCTTGGAATTTGTTATAGCTTAGGCCTTCAGCTGGGCCTCTCAGCTCAGTCTAAATCAGCCCAACTAACCTTGGCACTACACCCCGCCACATGGCTAGTTACATCTCTGCGCCTGTTCATGTCCTGATGGTGAATCCTCGTTTCTGCCTTCTCCCAGAGACCCCAACTCTGCAAGGACGTCTGTCTTTTCCTTCCTGCCTATCTATAGGCTGTCAGCTCTTTATTAAGCCAGTTAGCAAGTGAGGAAGGTGAACACTGACAAAATATGAGGCCAGCGATAGGTCATAAGAATACCAAGACCCAGTAGTGCTCAGCTCTCTCTTAGTTTAGCGATCAACAGTTGACAACCTTCACACAATGAACCCTTAGCATCTCCTGCTTTTAGTGTAAAAAACTTTATCTCTAACATCAATGAACTATATATAGGATGAACAATTATAAGAGCAATCAGGAATTATATCCACAACGTCCAGGCCAGTCATATTTGGCAACCTTAGAGAAGGTACTCCAGTATCGATCCTATCTTGGTGAGTCCAAAGATCTGTACATATATCACTATTGCTATTTAAGCCTTTATACCCTTAAATTTTCATAACTTGCATTTGCCAACCTAAAAACATCCTTTTAGACCCTCAAACATCTTTTAAATTCTACACAATTAATCTTTAATAAGGAAAACTGTAAGACTATAACTATCTACCTTCAGACCTGAGAATAAATATTACCTGAGTAAACAGAAAGTGCAGAGCAAGCAGCTTCCAAAACTATAGAAATGATGGAGACTGCTGGCTGCCTGCACAGTCACCCAAGGTCTCTATCAGTGGGGCATCCAAGTTTTAGCCGACAGACTCAGAATCTGACCTTGTCTTGGCAAAGCTGGGCAGTTGACTTTCCAGTGTCCTGCTTGTCAAAAGTTTGGAGAGCCTGCTGTAAGCAGTTGAGGCAAGGGACAGATTTTTTGCCCAATGGCTAGCTTTGCCACATTTGATGCAAACTCTGGGTGGGGGCTCTTTGATGGGATGCTGCTGGGAGCTGATGTGTCTCACTGTCATGAAAATGCCATATTTTGTCAATCTCTGACGTGTTTGAAGACCATCTATCTAAAGTATGCCTGAATAGAAAAACATTGCTTGCTTCTAGCTATTTATATAAACTTTCTATCAATATACAATGATCCACACTAATCTAAACTATTTGAGACTCTGTATTAGTCAGGGCTCTCTAGAGTCACAGAACTTATGGAATGCCTCTCTCTTGAGGGAATCTATTGTGATGACTTACAGTCTGTAGTCCAACTAACCCAACAATGGGCAGCTGTGGATGGGAAGTCCAAGGATCTTGTAGTTGCTCGGTCCCATGAGGTTAGTTGTTTAAGCTGGTCTTCTGTAGAAGTAGGTTCCAACAGATGTGCTGGCAAGTAAATGCAAGCAGGTGAGACGAGCAAATTTTCCTTATGTAGGTCTCCGGCAGACGGTGTGGCCCAGATTAAAGGTATGTACCACTATGCCTGGATCTGGGACTTGCTTTGTCCCAGGCTAACCATGAACTCAGAGATCTTGCCTTAGTCTCCTGGGATTTATTACCTTGCCTAGGCCGAAGCTTTTCATGGCCATATGCTTCAAGGTCTCCATGCCAAGATCCAGGTCAGAAACTTGAGTCTTCCAGCCTCAAGATCTGGATCACAGGTGAGCCTTCCAATTCTGGATTGTACTTCGTTCCAGACATAGTCAAACTGACAACCAGGAACAGCCATTACAGACTCATAGTTGCTTTCCAGTCTAAAGGAGATACAACAATCCACCTTCCTTACACCTTAAGCCCCTCCACTGTTCCTACCATCCCTTTTTACCCCTTAACACTAGATTTGAGAAAGAGGAGGATAGAAGAGAAACAGAGAAAGAAAAGATCCCTGGATCTTTGTTTACTCCCTGATTGTGACCAACACCCCTAAATGACAACAAACATCTGTCACCCACTGAACAACCAAAAACCACCCACCCCACCTCTTGGGAACAAGGGTGTCATGTTCTTAAAATTGTTTTCTGCTGTCTGGGAGCAAAGGCATCTTTTGGAGAGTGTAAGAAAATTAGAATATTGGTGTAAATGAATTTTCTTTAATATAAATGTACAGTGAATTAGCCGAATAGCTTTATTTATCTTATGTTAGTTCCCAATAACTATACAGAGAAACCAATACTTACTTAAAACTTCACCTCATTAGCTGAACATTTAAATGATCTTCCTTAGCCTTCCTCCCAGCCCCATCCCATGATATTTGCATATTATTATTATTACTATTGAGCTGGCTCCTTGGGCTTCCATGATCTCTCTCTAGACTCCTTCTTCATGGCTCCAATCCCCCCTCTTCCTCAATCTCTTCCCCCCTCCTTCTCCTGGGTAGCGGACATCCTGCCCTACTCTCTATTCTGCCCAGTCATTGGGTGATCCACAGTGATAAGAACGATCAACACAAACTTGAAACAGGAGATTTTTATATAAGCATAACAATACTGTGTCCAGATAGAAACAAGCTATGAGGGCAGAGAAATCAGCATTTGAACAACACTGAGATAAAACTTTACACAGTGTACAAAAACATTATGCCTACATATTGGACAAGTCCTGGGAGAGCTAGCTGTTCCATTTGCTGTCCAGTCTCTGTGTGATAGGAAAGCATAGGGCTTAACTGAAGTTCTGGCTAAAGCAGGCTGCTTTGAAGTTGCCTTGGATGCAATTTTTGAGGAAACAGCAACTGAGGCAGTCTGTGAGGTTGGATCACCTGGGCTACCTGCTTGGTCTTTACTGGTGTCTGGTTTTGTTCTGAAACACAAACTTTTAAAGGTAACATACGTTCTGCAATAACACACTATGGAATATGTGGTGTGCACAAATCAGCTGATGATTCTCTGTTCTATGTTTGAGCAGGAGAAACGCTTCAAACAGTTTAAGTCCATTTGGACTGCATAACCAGATGTAATATAAATCTCCATCCATGCCGTATGAAAGGATTACCAAGTAATAAGTCAGAGGACTCTGTATCCAACATGATTCATTGCCTACACAGACACTCCTGTCTCAGCCAGTCTCAGAGCTGTCCCTATGAAGAAGGATCAGCAATCACATCACCTGTCCTATTGTTTTTCTGGGTTTCTTCCTTCTTGTTAGCAGCCAAGACTTTCAGGAGGCCTCCCCTGGTCAAACCTAATTTTTATTAAGTTTGAAGGTATTCATAGCTTTTTGTTTTCTGTGGAGACAAATGCATGGCTTCTTCCCCAAAGCATCTCCTGACTTCCATTCTGAGGGTAATATATCCTTATAATATACAGGCTGACTTAATTTAACAGCTACCTGTCTCATTGACACTTAAAAATGTAAAGTCAATAAAGCATTATTTAATCTATCTCTGAGACATCCCATATCCCCCTTACATTTTTATGAGCATTTCCTTTAAAGTGAGGTTGCTTGACCTGTAGGATTGTAAAGTATATTTGTAACATGCTTTATGTTATAATCTTTAAAGAATTGTTGCATTTTACTGGATACACAGGCTGATGCATTATCAGTTTTAATCTATAAAAGTATCCTAAGATAGGCATTATTTCTAATAAATGTGTGATTACAGCATCAGCCCTTTCAGCACTCAAGGCAGAAGTCCATTGAAATTGTGAATAGGTATCAATTGTACATACTTTAATTTTCCAAACTCTGCAAATGAAACACATCCATCTGCCAAATTTAATTTCTTTGGGTACCTTTAGGGTCACTTTCCCAGTGGGTAATAGAGCTTGATTATACAAACAAGTAGGACAATATTTTATAATTTTCTTGGCTTGTCACCAGGTTATAGAAATTTTTTTCTTTAAGCCTCTACTATTTACATGGTGCCTTTTATGAAAATCTGAAGCCTCTAATACATTCCCTGTGAATAACTGATCTATCTCCTAAAGCCTACCAATCATCCTGGCAAACCTGTATGAGATCGAAGATGAGTTATATGGATTATTTCTACTTTGAATTGCTTGTTGGAGTTGTATAAATAACAAAGTTAATTCTGAATCATCTGGAATAAGTTCAGCAGTTTCTATATGCAAATCAACTGTTTTTGTATATTGAGAATCAGTAACTATATTTAGGCTCTGGAAAACTCAATAGAACTATGAGAATAGCATATAGTTCTGACTTCTGAACTGAAGCATATGGTCTTTGAGTTATTTACTTATATTTTCTGACTTATAACCTGCCCTTCCTTACTTATTGGCATATGTATAAAAAGTAGGAGCTTTAGAAATTGGTGTTCCTCTCACTATATGAGGAAGAATCCAACTAGTTTTTAATAAACTGAAGTCGCTTGCTTTTGGGGTATCTCTTGTTAACCCCCCCCAATCAGTGCAGGCTCTTTACCAATCCCCAGTGGTTATCCATGATGAAGTACTTTCAGAATCAGTACGAAGCACTATAGTCCCTGCCCTGTCTATCCCTGCTATCTGACAGTCTTGTTTTCCCTTTCATAACCGAACCAGAAACCTTTTCTATACAGGTTTTTAATTTTTTTACCCCGTTTATATGCTAAAAATATCCATTGTAAGATACTATGTTCTCTCTGTGTAAGAATTCCTAAGGGAGAATAAGTAGAAGGCAAAAAAACTAAAATACAATCCAGCTTCGGCTCTAAGCAATCCACATGTGCATCTTGTAATCTCTTTTCTTCCAGACCCAATTCTTTTTCAGATTCAGCTGATAATTTTCTTGGACTATTTAAGTCCTTATCACCTTGTAGGGTCTGACATAAATTATTTAGCTCTCCAGTAGTTAATCCAATTGTGGGCATTAGTCAATTAGTATCTCCCAGCAATTTTTGAAAATCATTAAGATTTGTAATTGGTCTCTTCTGATCTTTGTTTTATAGCTGGATTGTCTGCAGACCAATCTTATATCCTAGATAATTAATATTATCTCCTCTCTGTATTTTATTTCAGGAGCAATTTGTAACCCCCAACAAGGCAAAATTCTCTTTATTTCATCGAACATTTTTCCTGAGGTATCTCCATCTTAATCAGCCAGGCAAGATATCATCCAAATAATGGTAAACTATAGTCTGAGGATACCGTTTATAAATTATTTCCAACAGCTGTTATAGAAAATATTGACACAAGGTGTGACTGTTTAACATTACTTGTGGCAAGACACTCCACTGTTATCCATTAGTTATTTATCATGGTTAAAAGTGGGCACTGTGCAATCAAATATTTATCTTGTTTCTCAAGGGATATTGGGAAAAAGCAAACTTTTAAATCAGTCGATAGAATAGGCCATGTCTTAGGTAACAAGGAAGCTAAAGGGATTCCAGGTTGTAAAAACCCCATAGGTTGAATGACTTGACTGATTGCTCTCACATCTGTTAGCGTCCATTTTCCTTTTTTTTTTTTTTTTTTTAAATGATAAATATAGAATCCCTAGGGCTGGTGGACTGAACTGTATATTGAGCCTCTGGGTGCTCTTAGATCAGCTGTTCCAGTACCTGTAACTTTTCCTCATTTAAGGACCAAGACTCTACTCAAAAAGGCTTGCCAGTTAATCATTTTAGTGGTAGGGCAGTGGGTACTCTTATCAGCAGTGGCCCTCTTCATAAATTAGGAGAGCCAACCTCTGCTTTGTCCTGCATATGGACAGCTTGGACAGTCTGTAACTGTCTTTGATGACTTTTTTCAATACTTTTATCAGGAACATCTTCTATCTTATGGCTTGTCCCAGAAGTTGGAGGAATGCTAATCTGTGATTCCCGCTACTGCAATAGGTCTCTTCCCCACGAGTCCATGGTTTATCAATACATATGGCTTTAACCTTCCTACCTGACCTTCTGGTCCTATGCATTTAATTCATTTTAGACTTGTTTTACCTGACACAATGGTTCAATCCCTAGGAGCTGTGTAGATACCTTTTGAAGTAGCCAAGCTAGATTCTAGGAATCTTGTGAATTTGTTGTTACATCTGCTCCTATATCCACTAAACCTTCAATCTCAATTCCATCTAACTGTACTTTTAATTTTGGTCTCTTACCATGTATAGCAACTGGGTAAATATCTCTTTTCTGGTATCTTCCAAATCTCATTTCATCTATTGGAGCTGCCTCATCTCTGATGACTGACTTAATTTAGAGAAGTGCTGTCTGTCATATCTATTCGATTTCTAGAACAGTTTCTCCTTGGCTGACAAGGAATGAACGGCTCGTATTGTTTTTGTCAGGACCGAGCACAACCCCTTAGACAGTTTTCTGACATAAGGAATTGCTTCAAATATCTCTCAATGATCTACATTCATCAGCCCTGTATCTGCTCTTTCCATGTATTTTACACATTCCAGGAAACTTCCTTCCTGTATTATCATTAGAGAAAAATGTATCCTCAGGAACTGTTTGTCTACAGTCCTTTAGGGAATCATTGGGTCTTTCACAGTCACAGCATTGGACATTTTGAGATCTCATATCTTTTGTAATTGTCTGTCTAATCACACTTGAATTGTGAGCATTAGATCCAATATCCACAGTTGTTTTCAATCCATTCAGAAAGAGGTGCTGACCTAGCCCTTAAAGGTCTAATAGCATTTTTGCATTCAGCATTAGCAATCTTGAAAGCTAAAGATTCAATTAAAATTTTTCTAGCATCTGGATCCAATACTACTCTATAGCTGAAATTAATCTTTGTATAAAGTTCAGAAAGATTCATCTGAACCCTGGGTTATTTCTGTAAATGATTCAGATAGTTTTCCCTGTTGTTTGACTTTGTCCCAAACACTTAAAGGTACTACTATGCAACATTAATCCAAGGTGGAGACGTCACATATAATCTATATTCTTAATGAAGAATATTGATCTTCACCTGGCAATATTAATGCCTCTACTATGACTTCATTGCTCCATAACTGAGGCCTCATCATTCTATCATTGCGGGTCTCCCCTTTCCACAGGGGTTGTTGGTCACCAGCCTATGAGGGAGAGGGGAGCAGAGTTGAAGAACAGAGTTTGAATGGCCTGTGGGTATAATGGAATGACAGACTTCTAGGATCAGCTTTGGAGTGGCAGTTCAACTTTATTCCAGGCAGAGGGCAACAGCTAGGAGATAGCTGATAGGTGTTTACTGTATGCTTCATTTGCATTAGGTAGCACAATCTTATTATCACAGTGGGAGCACATTATCTAATCATCACATGAGCAGCAGGGAAAGCATTTGCAGGGAACTGTGCCAAAGATCACACTTAAGATAAGCCAGGTCTCAGGGACATCTTCCAAATAAAAACAGGCAGAGAGTAGGAGGTCCTGCTGGGGGAAGGGAGTCCTCTATTTTGCAGTGAGCTCAGAGTTGTACAAACATGGTGGACTGCAACCTTTAGCAGCAGGGCCCTTCAATACATCATATTAGCCGTTGTAGTTGAGGGCCAGGTTCTAAGATGGCTGACACCAAAGCTCTCCAAGCTTTTGGAATTATACAATTCTGTGTGAAGTACCTGTTTCACATAGGGCGAATGCAAGCCATACGACATATTACTTCTTTAAATCTTTTTACCTCTAGCCATCTCTATGCACTGCCATTCTGTAATCTTATCACAAGGCATCTCAGTAGGCTTTAGATTAGATTCTTCTGAAAATTTATTCTGATTTAAATGATTCTTTAATCTCTGTTTTATTGTCTGTAACCTAATAATAGAATGTTCTATTTCTCAGTCCTCCTCTTATCTAAGTCTGCTTTATTCTGATCTTTCTTAAAGAGGATATATAAAATTGCAATCATTACTGAACATATAATTATTTCTATGCTTATAACTGAGACAAAATTATACAGGGTTCAAGTGCCGTCTGCCTTGTATTCTCCATTTTCTTTTTGATCTCTCCTTCCTCCTGAAACTTCACTTTATTATTTAAAGTTAACATTTCTTTCTATGACTGCCAATCCTGAGCATCTTTCCTTTCTTCAGCACCTAAGCACATTTCAAAACATTTCTACTTATTTTTCTTATACTGCTTTCACGTTTAATATTTATCTCCAAACTCATTCTCTAGGAACTTGCCAGTTTCAAACATACTGTATCAGTTCTAGGAAGGGGTTCCCCAGGCTTTTGCATAATGGCAGTGGGCTCCTCCTCCTTGGCTCCTTTACAGTTGCTATGAGCTCTGAACCTTTGCTTATTGTGTGCCGCTGCCACCGCCACAGTCACGGGTCTTGCTTCCCCACCTTCTACCTGAGAGTTTTGGCCTAATGCCTGAATATACTGCAAAGCTTGGATTATGTGCCACCACTGGTGAAATCCCATTTCTGCCTTCTTCTCACAAAGACCCTCTCTCTGCAAGAGACAGAAAGGAAAGAACTTCAGGTGAATCCATTTAAAGTCATCGTCTATCATATATCAAATTTGAGGCCAGCCTGGGATACATAAGACCTGTCACAAACAAACAAACAAACAAATATATGTTGGGCCCCATTTTGGCCCTGTCTTGGGCCTTGAGGACAAACCTGAGCCTGGCTTGAGTTTCTGTGGTCTTGTGGGAGAGTCTAATAAGCCTGTCTCAAGTTCTGAAACTTGTTTCAGTCACTTCCATATGGGGTGACTCATCAAGACCTGTTTGGCCCTGCCTCTGCCCCTCCCTTGCCATTGACCCTGTCAGTTACCCCTTACCCCCTGTCACCCTTCCCCACCTCCTATGTCATCTCTTCCCACACCTAAGTGCCCACCTTCTTGCCTTTTCTATATAAGCAAGTGCCTAGTTTAATAAAGTGAGTTCCAGCTTTGACAAGACTCCCGGCCTGGCGTGCTTCTTTTGGACTGTCAACACTGGCCATCCCACTCAGCTGTGGATGGACCCGGCTGGACCAGGTTCTCTCCTCTTGCCTGGACCTGCTGGCAAGGAGTGGACAAATATATACCTCAAGTTTATACTGTTTAAAGTAAAAAAACACTCTTTAGCCCATTTACTGATGGTACCTTTGAATATTCATAAAACAGACAGAAGACAGGATAGTACTAATGACTTAGGGTTGAATGTACTTTGAACAGTCCTTACAGGGATGGTAAGAATTACAGTTAGTTACACTGAACTGGCAAGATAATAGGTTAGGTGACAATCAAGACCCTCCCCCCACACTGCAGTAATTCTTGCATAATCTAAAATGAAGATTTACATGCTAACTAAGGCATATTAAAGTTCTTAAATCTGGATGCTAAAAACAACTGTTCTAATATGTGGTAGGGAAATGTGATTTAAAAGTTACACATATATGAAAGCAAGAGGTGGCTTATCTCCAACTGTAGCTTTCCCTTCCACACTGGGGATAGCTCTGCGGCTACACCTATGCTAAGCATGTGTTCTCTCTCATTGAGCCCCTAGCCATTGGCTTGCACATTAAAAAGTATGAGTACCCTGAGGCCCAGCAGCAGGACTACCCTGCTGGATAGCTAACCTACGGCAAGAGGAAACTAGAATGATTCTATTTGCTAATGTAAGGATTTGAAGAAAAGGTTGGGATGAGCAGAACCCAAGAAAAATGACCACTGATTAACTAGAAGAGATGTGAAGAAACCTTGTCTTAGTTAGGGTTTTACTGCTGTGAACAGACACCATGACTAAGGCGACTTTTATAAAGAACAACGTTTAATTGGAGCTGGCTTACAGGTTCTGTTCAGTCCACTATCATCATGGCAGGAAGCATGGCAGCATCCAGGCAGGTATGGTGCAGGAGGAGCTGAGTTGTACATCTTGATTTCAGGCAGCTAGGAGACAGGTCTCAAGCCCTCCCCCCTCCCCGAACAGTGACACACTTCCTCCAACAAGGCTACACTTCCTAATGGTGCGACTTCCTAGGCCAAGCATATTCAAACCATCATATTCTGCTGCCTGGCCCCTCTAAGCTTGTTCAAACACATGCACCTATGGGGACCATAGCCAGCTATAGGATAATAATAGTAAAAATACATTTAGTCCAAGCCCCAAAGTCCCATAGTCTGTAACAGTCTCAATAATGTTAAAAGTTTCTTCTGAGATTCATGCAATTTCTTAACTATAATCCCCTATAAAATCAAACAAGCAGATCACATACTTCCAACATCATAGGATATACATTACCATTCCAAAATGACATAGTGAGGAAATCCTGGGAAAAAAGCAAGACCAAAAAGCCAGCTGGGCAAACTCCAAATTCTGCATCTCCACGTCTGATGTCTGATTCCTTTCTGCTTTGTTGACTGCAACACAATTATTTCTCTTTGGCTGGTTCCACTCCGTTAGCAGATTTCCTCAGCAGGTATCCCACTGCTTGGACATCCCTAGTATCGTGGGGGCTCCAAGGCAACTTCAACTTTATACCTTCTTGTTACAGTGTCTGAGCTCTACACATGATCTTCTGGGCTCCTCCACATGGCTTGGGTCTCTTCTCTAGCACTACTCTAGGCTCTGGTTGAATCCACTCCACTACTGCTGTTTTTTGTGATCATCCCATGGTACTGGCATCTCCAATTCATTGGAGTCTTCCACTGCAACTATGCCTTACCAGTAGCCTCGTATAGGTTCCCTTCATGGTGTCAAGTCTCAACTTCTTTGCATGACCCCTTGAGTCCTGGGCCATCAACTGCAAATGGGGCTGCACCTTCACCTACGTCCTTCCCTGGCTCTCATAGTATCAAGCCTCAGCTGCTCTCCATGATCCCCTTCATACCTTCAAAACCAGTACCATCTGGGTGATTCTTACATATTACTAAGTCCACCACATCATGAGGTACAACCTTGGCTATATACAGAACACAGCTTCTTTGTGCTTTCACAAAACACTTTCCAGAAGATTTTACCCAGTGATCTGGCTTCTTCTAAATCCTTGCTAATGTCTTAGCTCCATCTAGCCAGCATCAATTGTCCCAGTAGTCTCTTCTATTCTTGACTCTAAAGCCAGAGACACATGGCCAAAGCTGCCAAGTTCTGCTGCTTGCTGGGGCTGGAACATGGCCCCCATGCTCTATTACATCATAACTAGCTTTCCATTTACCAACTCCTTCATTGCCTAAGCTTGGCTGTCCTGAAACTTGCTCTGCAGACCTTGAACTCAGAGATCTGCATGGCTCTACTCCTGAATGCTGGGATTAAAGGCAAGTATCACCATGCCTGGATTTAAGCTTTCTTCATCTTGAACTTGTTCTGTCCCAGGCTGGCCATGAACTCAGAGGTCTGCCTTGTTTTTGTCTCCTGCAATTAAAAGTATGTACCACCATGCCTGGGCTTAAGCTTCTCATGGCCACTATTCTTTAATATCTAGATCAAAAAGGCTATGACGTCCAACCTCAAAATCTGGATCACAGGTGTGTCCTCCATTTCTGGATTGTAGTTCATTGCAGATTAAAAGTCCAAACTATTCCTTATTCAACAGCAAATGCATAAACAGTAAGCTTAGCTGGGTGGGATTTCTGCCCCCAAATTCCTACTCCCTTATGTTTATCTCCTCAAACGAAGGATCCAGCTCCACTTTACTTCCTGGTTCCCCTTTATTACTTGAACCATACACTTTGTATTTTTTCTTTTTAAGCTTGCCATGCTTCATCAAAATGTTCTTCCTGACACTAAACCACAGCACAGAGTCTAAACTGGATTATTTTGGGACCTCCTTTGTCAATACAATTAATCCGAGTCTCTTCACCTTTGCCATTGACAGACTCTTCAGACAAGGGCAAAAAAACAGTCACATTTTTCTCCAAAATATCACAGAAAACAGTCTCTAGGTCACATACTAACATTCTTCTCCTCTGAAACATCTTGGGCCAGGTCTGCATAGTTCAAATCATCCTCAGCACCAATGTCTTCCATATTCCTATTAGGATGGTCCATTAAACCTGACTTAAAAAGCATTCCATGAGCCGGGCAGTGGTGGCTCACGCCTTTAATCCCAGCACTTGGGAGGCAGAGGCAGGTGGATTTCTGTGTTCGAGGCCAGCCTGGTCTACAGAGTGAGTTCCAGGACAGCCTGGTCTACAGAGTGAGTTCCAGGACAGCCAGGGCTACACAGAGAGATCCTGCCTCATAAAAGAGAGGAGGAAAATGAAATTCTGTCACTAACAGGAAAATGGATGGCACCGGGGATCATCACATTAAACTAAATTACCTAGAATCAGAAAGACAGACAGATCTTGCATGTTTTCTCACAAATAAAATCTAGGTTCAAATAGGAAAGGAAAAGGCGGAGCATGTGTCTCAAAAAACCAAAAAAAAAAAAACCAAAAAAAAAAAGCAATCCACGGCTTTCCAAATCCACATTCCTCTAAAGAAAAACATGGTCTATTTGCTATCACAGCAATACTCCAGTCCCTGGTACTAACTTCTGTCTTAGTTAGGGTTTGCATTGCTGTGAAAAGAAACCATGACCAAGGCAACTTTTATAAAGGGCAACATTTAATTGGAGCTGGCTTATAGGTTCTAAGGTTCAGTCCATTATCATCAAGGCAGGGAGCAGGGCAGGATCCAGGCAGGCATGGCATTGGAGGAACAGAGAGTTCTACATCTTGATCCAAAGGCTAACAAGAGAAGTCAGTCTTCCAGACAGCTAGGAGACAGGTCTCAAAGCCCACCCCACAGTGGCACACTTTCCCCACCTAGGCCAATCTCCACATCTATAAACCCCACAAACCTACAAACCCCATTATCCATCTGTGACTTGCTAACCAGTCAGTAAGACATCTGAGGCCGCAGCTCAGTGGGTATAGTGTGAGTACCCAAGTCTGAATCCTCAGAACTCCTGTAGCCTAGCTTTGAAAAGCACCATGTCCAAAAGTAACTTGGGAAGGAAAGGGTTTATCTAAACTGACAGCTTTCAGCCCATCATAAAGGGAACTAAGAGCAGGGACCTGGAGGCAGGAAATGAAGCAGGGGCCACTGGCTTGCTTAGCTTGTGTGCGTCTATCATCTCCCCCAAACTTCCAGTGTATCCTGTATAAATGGGTGTGGCAGCATGTGCCAGTGACTGCGGTGACCCTACAGTGACAATGGGACTTTCTTGAGCCAGCTAGCTAGGTGTACACAGTAGTTAACAACAAAGAGACTTTGTCTTAAACATGTGGAAGACCAGTAGCTGAGGTTGTCCTAAATCCTCCACACATGCACCAAGGTACACATCCACCTTCCCTACTTGTTCTCTCTGTCTCTGTCTCTCACACATGCAGATATTTTTTTTTTTAAATTTATTTCTAATATCTACCACTAAATATGCACTTTTAAATCCAGTATCTGGGGGTGGGTCAGAGCTTCTGCTTGGAGCACTTGGTAGATGTGAGACCCCAGGTCTCACTGCTAGCACCCTTTACCATACTTGTAACACAGGAAATGGCAACTGTGACAGGCTTTACCTCGAAGACATATGCTTTGTGGGTTGGGGCAGTGAATGAGAGGCCATGCCAGCTTTGCCTACTTCTCTTTCTCCAGCTCTATTTCAAGCATTTCCTTGTACTGACTCACTTTCTCCAGGAAAATAATCAAATAGACATCACTTACATGTAGTCCAAGGATAAGTATGTCTTCATATTATAAAGTAATTATGACGCTAATGAATCCTGACTTTTTAATACCTTTTTTCATATGTATGTGTGCCTGAGTGTATGTGTGGACACCATGCATCCAGGAGCTGTAGAGGCCGGAAGAGGACTCTGTAATGGATGTACAGGTGCTTGTAACTGAAGTCCGGTCCTCTGCAAGAGCAGCTAGTCTGTCTCACCCGTTCCAGGACGGCTTCCAATTCCATGTAGCTCGAGGATGACCTTGATCTTATCCTTCTCCCACCAACTTCTGAAAGCTAGGGTTATAGAGATGGGACACCATGCTGGTTTACAAAGTGCCAGACCAGCAGCACCCAGTCAGCCAAACCAAGTGACCCATTCATTTCTCTCTTGCTCGTTTTTTTTTTTTTTTTTTTAAATTTGGGTTTTGCTGCTGTTGTTTGGTTTTTCAAGACAGGGTTTCTCTATGTAGCCCTAGCTGTCCTGGAACTCGCTCCATAAATCAGGCTGGCCTTGAACTCAGAGCTTCATCTGCCTCTGCCTCTGAGTGCTGGGATTAAAGGTCTGTGCCACTGCCTGGTGATTTCTTAGTGTTTTAAATGATCTTCTAGAGCTGTGTCTAATTTTCAGCTGTTTTATTGTTTGATTACAAGTGTGGCAATTCATGCCACTCAGGAGACTTTAATAAGGGCTCACTAATTAAGGCCCTATGTTCTCACAAGGGCTGGTTCCTTCTAGACTCAGCCTCAAAGATAATTTCTTCCCTTTCCCCGAACCCCATCAAATGAGACTGTCATCCCCTCACCAGGCCAAGTGCTCAGAACCATGGAGAGCTACAGAAACAAAGATCTGCTCCAGAATCTCCCAACCCAGTCAACTGTCTTTGTTCCAACGAGCCACAGTGTCCAGAATCAGGCTAGCTCTTTCCAATGTGTCCCAACTCTCAAAGAACATGTGTTTCAGGGGCAGAGTAATGGCCCGGAGATTTAGAGCACTGGCTGCTCTTATAAAAGACCAGGATTGATGCCTAGCACCTACATGGTGGTTCACAACTATCAATAACTCCAGTTAGGGGACTTGACAACCTCTTCTGACTTCTGTGAGCAGATATGCACATACATGGTACTCATACATACATGCAGGCAAAGCATTCATACATATTAAAAAAAAAAAAAGAATGTTTCTTTAGAAACAAAGAAACATACATGCAGGCAAAGCATTCGTACTTTTTTTAAAAAAATCATGTTTCTTTAGAAAAGCAGACACACTAATGGGCATGTTCTTACAGTTTAAGTATGAGGAAGGACAACAGTTTGGACAGAGTGAAACAAAAGCACATTCCAAGGATGCTGACAAGAGATGCCATCCTAACTACCTTGCAAGAAGAGAAAGCTGAAGGAGATGACCTTTTTGACACAGGCAGACTCTTCAGGTAGCAAGAGAGTGGAACAATGAGACCTAAGGATCAGCTGTTGAGGAGCGTCTGTCCGGAGGCCCTTGGAAATTCTGGAAAAGCTGAATAAGCAATGAGGTTACAGAAAAATTAAGGAATGCTTGGGGTGAAGGACTGAGCATAGATGAAACCAGCTTTTGAGGCTGCATGAAGACAGTAGTAGCCAGAATGGGTATGAATGCCTGGGAAGTAAGAGGTAAACTTACCAGTTTGGCATCACTCAAGGGGTAGTGGGGGAAGGAGTTAAAATCGTGCATCAACTGCTACCAACAGACTGGCCTACAGGCGTGCCCATGGGGCATTTTCCTGATTAACAATTGATGTGAGAGGGCCCGGCACACTCGAGGGCAGGCAGTCCTGGCTGGTATACAAAAGCCGAGCAAGCCAAAGGAAGCAAGCCAGTAAAGCACATTTGGTCACAGCATTTATCATAGCCACAGAAAACCCGATGAAGACTTACAGAATTTGGTTGTGGGCAACTGGGGGTAAGCAGTAGGTCAAGTGCTGAGGTGAAGCAGGTGAAGTTGGTGAGACTGAGAGAAGGCAGGCTCACTGGAGGAGCCAATGGGACACAGAGCCCTGGAGTTCATCCAAACCAGACAAGAGTTGAGAATGGTCAGCATACAGGTGACTACTGCTAAAGCCAGGCAGACCAAGGGACTCAGGAGAGCTGTTTGGAAAGGAACTTCCTGCTCATCAATTCATGAGGGAAATGGAAACTGATGGCATTTGTGGAGATGAATTCTGAACCTTTCCATCTGATTTTATTTTAAGAAAAGGGTATGGTTATGTAGCCAAGATTAGCCACCATGTCTGGCCCTTTCCATTTCCCTCAAGTAGGAAGCCATGGAATTCTGTTAGGGCGATGGATCTAAGTAGATTTGTTAAGAAAGCAAAAGGGGACGAAGCAAGCCTGTAATCCAAGTTTGTAGGAGATGGAGAGAAAAAGGTCAGAGTTCAACATTATCCTCCAGGCTCAAGGACAAAACGGGTCTGACCCTAGCTGGGGTTGTACGAGACTGTCTTAATAAATAGACACAAAAGTCCTTTGGGGGGGGGGCATGGAACATGGATGCTAGGCAAACACTTTACCAACTGATCTATATTATATCCCTGGCTCTCCAAACAATTTCTAATTAGCATCAAATACTCAGCTGGTACTAGAGCCTACATGAATATTTTCCCCAACAGATTCCAGAATTCCAGAAGTAGAGATCTGTGCAGTGGGCCAAGTGTTGAAATGTATCAGATGTCTGTAGGACCACAAGCAGAGGATGATAAAATTTCTAGTCTAGGAGAGAGTGGGTTAGAACACTCAAGGCCTGTGGGGTATTGTGGCTCACACCTGTAAAGTCAGCATCCAGAAGGCGGAGGTGAGAAGACTTTGAGTTTGGCCTCCATAGTGAATGCGTCCAACCTAGGCTACAGAGATCCTGACACAAAACACACACTACTAAAGGTCTTGGGTGGACATAAGAGGCCAGGTTCAGAAAAGATTGGGCTGACAGGACATTTATGATTCTGGGTGTGAAACAGTTATTAAGGACAAGAACACAGCAATTGAAAAGAGGTGCAATGAAGGCAGCTGAAGCTGCGCAAGGCAACATACAAAGATGGGGAGCAAGAGAAGGCTCGGGGTTTAGAGTTCTCGGGGCTCTTGCTGATAAGTTTGGGTCCTAACACCCACCCTGGGGGATCTGACATCCACTTCTAGACTCTGAAGGCATCTGCACCCATGTGTGTACACTCACACTCACACACACACACACACACACACACACACACACACGAGATGTTGAGGTGACTAAAGTTAACTAAAGGTTTGGTGTGGCTCAGGTGAAAGGCAAGGGCTGTGGCTGTGCAGGTGTTAAATGGCACGGGGAGAGCTGCCTGGGTGTGATGGGGTCAGAAATCACCAGGGAGACATTCAGGCACCCGACACCACCATTCTGAACAGACCGCTCACAGCACAGGCACACTCCCACTCCCAATTCTCTCCTCAGGTGCAACCGTGTGCCGTGTTGTGTTTTCAAGATGAGAACCAACTTTTACTCAGGCTGGCTTCTAACACTAAGCAATCCTTCCAGGAGTTGGGAGTACGAGGATATATGACTCTGCGTGGCTGTGGCTCTGAATAAAGGTCTTCTCTCCCCTCCACCCTTTAATCTATACTTTACACAAGGGAGAAAGAATCTGTGAAACGGCAACTGCCTATTACAATGTGGTTCACCTGGAACAGGAGAATGTCTCCTTTCCTTGTCTCACCACTCTGGGCTACTGTCTCCCTTAGGTATTAGCTGTTTAACCTCACCATGACAATGGCTTTGTGGACTTCACTGGGAGTGGCAGTGAGAGAAGCTATGGCCCTGCACATGTTAAACACATGAGAACTACATTTCTAGCCTAATTTCCATGATTAACCCCTAAGTTCAGGTGTCAGCTCAGAACAAAGAATAGCTCATAAAATGCATAAAAATGAAAAAAAAAGTACTGAGAAACTTAAGCTGTCCTCTGCTGTTTCTGTGAGCTGGTTAATTACTGTTTTCATACAGAGTACTGTGACTTGTCTTAAATAAACTTGTTTATAAAGTCATCGACTGACTTTTATTACTCCTTCATATTGAAGCCTGCATTAAAGGCTACTCTACAGCAGCACTGGCCTCAACACTTCTTATTCTGTTCAACTTCCCAGTCACAGCTGGGATGCTTCTTCCGCTCAGAGGTGTTTATTCTAGGAAGCTAGGATGGGTCCTCTTTTCAATTCTCTGCTCTTCCTAAGAGACAGATAGGGGGCTGGAGAGATGGTTCTGTGGTTAAGGACATGCTTTGCTCTGCAGAGTCTCAGTTTAGTTCCCAGTACCTACACTCATTGGTGGTTGCCTATAAGACACAGCTACAGGAAATCCGATATCTATAGTCTATGTGGACACCTGTAAGTGTGTGTTCAAGACCACCCATAACAAAAAGTAAATCAAAGCTAGGTAAGTACTAGTGAACTACCTGTTCATAGCCAACCTCCTCTCTTTCCCATAGCATCTATCTATTTTTCTGGCCTCACATGTGTTTGGACTCCCTCAACCCCTTATCAAGCACAGAAAGGGCCAGGTAACTTCCATCTTCACAAGCTCTTCCCACTCCACCATACTGACCTGCCTCACACACAAAGAGAAAGCAACTCCTTGCAATTTCATATTGCAACAACTATGCAGTGAAATGTGGATACAAACACTGCTACCATGGTAATACAACTTATTGGGAGATGGACAGGCAGACCGACAGACACAGAAATACGACATAAAGTAGAGGGGATAGCTGGGGAGAGGAAGCGAGTTAGTGGGAACAGGAGTGGAGAGGTGTATGTTTATTGAAATACACTGTATATGTATGAAAATGTCAACATGAAACCCACTATTATGTATCTATTGGAAAGCACTGTATGAACAAAGAAAAATGGAAATTATGATAAAATTTCAACTTTCCTTTATTTATGAACAATAGCCAGACTCATTTACAACAAGCCATTTGATCTAAGAGAAAGAATTAGGCCAAGACTGTACACAAAATACATAAGAAGAAAAACGGAATAGATGGTGTTGGTTTACAGACATGACATGGGAAGCTTCATGTACAATTAGATTATTTCACCCAGACCCAAACTCTAAACTGAATATATGCATTGACTCCAGGGGTGTAAGTGTCTCTTTTATAGTCCACATGTTAAGATCTAAAAGTAAAACAAAAACCTCTAGCTTCTACAACTAAAAAAGTACTCCACATTTTCCTGTCTAGCTCTAATAGCTTCAATTCTTAACTGAGGCAGAGCCCAAATTATTATTTGAATTAATGATACAGTAACTAGACAATGACCTGAAAGCAAGATCAGCCAGGTGTGGCGCTGCATGTACTGCAATCCCAGCCCTGGAGAGGCTGAGGCGCAGGATGGCTGAGTTCAAGACAAGCCTAGGCTCCATAACAAGACTGTCTCCGGGCCAATTTCACAAAACAGCCAATACTTAGCTGGTAAGCAAATAGCATGACTACAGGGCTTAAAGGAACCCCAAACTATCATATGTAGGAATATGGTACAGTCACATTTTTTGTTTTGAGACAAGTTGTATGAAGCCCAGGCTTCCCTATAACTTCTGGTGATCCTTCTGTCTCAGCTTCCTGAGCACAGGAATTACAACCATGAGCCATCGTGCTTGTCCACAGACATTTAATAACTGGCCTGACTTTATTCAAGGAAGAAAGGCTGAGTCTGGGTCTGGTAGCACATGCCTTTCTTTAATCTTAGCAGAGGCAGGTGAATCTCTGAGTTTGAGGCCAGCCTGGTCACTATATCATGTTCCAGGACAGCAAGATGTATATAATAAAGACCCTTATTTTTTAGCTGTGTGATAAAATGCTTACCTAGTATACATGACTCACACAAGTAAATTCTCAAGTTCAACTTGGATAAGAGGTATCAGGTTCTGTTTAATGGACATTTCTTTTGTACACTCTTACCCCTCAGCCTTCCCATATCCATGCCTTAAATCAAATGCATTTAAAGTAAGTTTCAGAAAAATGGGAATGACAGCAATTTCAGTGACATCAAAGCTTCTGCTCATATAGGTGGGAGAAAAACAGCATGCAATTGCTGGTGTAAGAGAAATGCCTTTTAAAATGCATGTCAATAATCATTTGTCTTCATGCCAAGGGATTCAAGGTAGCGTGTGGTAGCACAAATGTGTGACTTCAAACCTGGGAATCAGGAGCAGAGGACAGTTTTGGGACAGAGTGGGCTATGTAGTGAAACTAGAAATGAGGTATTTATTTCGGAAAAAAAAAAAATACATGTAGCCAAGGCTTGCTTTAAACTCCTGACTTTCCTCTCCAAAGATTGTTAAGCATGCACAAGCACACCTGGCTTCAGCTTTAAGCAGTATGTTTAAAATTATAAGATGCCCAACTGTTTAAATAAGGTTGATGGAAGACGCATGTAATGCAGTTTCGGATACTCTTCTGCCTCAACACTAACAACTCCAGTAGATAAAAAGAGTAAACCAGAGTGTTCAACAGATGAAGTTGGGCATTAAATCTAAGAAACAAGTATCAACCACACACTTGGAAGAAAAGCAATCTTTTAAGCAGTGTTGCTTTAAACCACACCTCATCTACCGAAAGGATGCACAGAAGAAACACTTCGCTACAATGTATCTTAAGCAATTTGAAGATGTGAACCAAGAAAACTAAGCTGTTAATTATAACTGGAAAAGCACAAAAGACATGGAATTTTCAAGTAGGCAAATGCAAAGACTTTTGGGCAAAGGAATATTTTATGAGAGAGAAATAGGCGAAGCCTGTGTCAAGCTATCCAAAGCTAGAGGGAATTTTTACTGGAGCAGCCCAGACCCTTAGTTCCAACAGGCACCCAACGGCTCGGTCTCCGGTTTCCGCGGGTCATAAAAGAATAACGGACACACTTCCAACGGTGAACCCTAGGCTGCGCGCGCCGCTTCCGCCTGCCGCGGTCGCCCTAGCGCACCGCCCACCGGCACGCGACCCACCGAACCCAGAACCAGCACACGGCGGGCAATGCTTTCAGTGCCACCACTCGCCGAAACCAGGGGCCAAGAGCAAAGGCAAAACAAACAGAAAAACAAAAAACAAGCACAGGCGTTTCTCGTCAGAGCAGACTTTATTGCGGCGACTCAGCCGCTGTTCGCACGCTCCGCCGGCAGCACACCAGCCCCAGGCGCGCGCCCCCCTTTGCCCCAGCAGTTACCGTGCGCCGGGGTCGCGCGGAAAGTTCGCCCGTTCCTGAGGCGGAAGGCGTAGCGCCGACGCCTCACTCCTGTCAGCGACTGGGGCCCCAACCGGCGGTTTTGTCACTGTTGCACCGCGGAAGGCCGGGTCCGCGCGACGCGGAGCGCCGTAAGGCGACGGCGGCGCGGAGCTGACGTCACGCGCCGGGGGCCATCCAGCGCGCGTGAGGGCCACCACGCCCCCTACCTCAGCGGCCTCCAATCGGGAGGAGCCTGGTTGAGTAGGCAGGGCCTCGACGACTAGAGGAGTAGTGCGATTGGTAGAGAGGGAGGAGCGAGAGCCAGAACAGCGAGTGGGATCGAGGCGGGGCGGGCCGAGACCCCTACGGAAGTCTCGCGAGGCCGAGCCGGAGCAGAGTGTGGCGGCGGCGGCGGCGGCGAGATCTGGGCTCGGGTTGAGGAGTTGGTATTTGTGTGGAAGGAGGCGGAGGCGCAGGAGGAAGGGGGAAGCGTAACGCCGGCCCGGAGGGCGGGAGGAGGCGCGGCCAGGGCAGGCAGCTGAGGCAAGGCTAGCCAGGCGAAGAGCAGGACAAGCAGCGGCCGAGCGAGCGCGGGGCGCACCGATCTCGGGAGGCGGGGAAGCCCCGCGGCCGCGGCGCCCGCCCCTTCCCCCGCCGCCCGCCCCCTCTCCCCCCGCCCGCTCGCTGCCTTCCTCCCTCTGCCTTCCTTCCCCACGGCCGGCCGCCTCCTCGCCCGCCCTCCCGCAGCCCAGGAGCCGAGGCTGCCGCGGCCGTGGCGGCGGAGCCCTCAGCCATGGCCTCGGGCGACACCCTCTACATTGCCACGGACGGCTCAGAGATGCCAGCCGAGATCGTGGAACTGCATGAGATTGAGGTGGAGACCATCCCGGTGGAGACTATCGAGACCACGGTGGTGGGCGAGGAGGAGGACGACGACGAAGACGACGAGGACGGTGGCGGTGGAGACCACGGTGGCGGGGGCGGCCACGGGCACGCTGGCCACCACCATCACCACCACCACCACCACCACCCTCCCATGATCGCGCTGCAGCCGCTGGTCACCGACGACCCGACCCAAGTGCACCACCACCAAGAGGTGATTCTGGTGCAGACGCGCGAGGAGGTAGTAGGTGGCGACGACTCGGACGGGCTGCGCGCCGAGGATGGGTTCGAGGACCAGATCCTCATTCCGGTGCCCGCGCCGGCTGGCGGAGACGACGACTACATCGAGCAGACGCTGGTCACCGTGGCGGCGGCCGGCAAGAGCGGTGGCGGGTCTTCGTCGGGCGGCGGCCGCGTTAAGAAGGGCGGCGGCAAGAAGAGTGGCAAGAAGAGTTACCTGGGCAGCGGGGCCGGCGCGGCGGGCGGTGGCGGCGCCGACCCGGGTAATAAGAAGTGGGAGCAGAAGCAGGTGCAGATCAAGACCCTGGAGGGCGAGTTCTCGGTCACCATGTGGTCTTCAGGTGAGTGCCAGCGGCGCGCCGCTGCTCGGGATGTTTTTGTTTTGAAGGGAAGCCATGTTTTATGTGTGTGATGGGCGCCGCCATCTTCTCCGCCCGGGCAAGTATGGCGGCCCCAAAAGATGGCGGGGGCGGCGGGCCGCGAAGATGGCGGCGCGGGGGAGGGGCGGCGCCCGGCTAGGCCGCAATGGCGTAGTTTGTGCGAGCGGAAGCGGGCTGTGGCGGCGGGCGGAGAGGGAGGGGCCGGCACCCCTCCACGCCCGAGCCAACGGACGTGCGGCGGGCCGGTTGAGGGCGCCGCCCCGCGCCGGACCACCCGCCGGGCGTTGACAGGGCCGAGGCGCAGGGCGGACGCGCGCCGCTCCTCCGCCGTCCCCCGGGGGCTGTCGGGGCCCCGCCCCGCTCCGCTCCCGCGGACGCGGAGCGTCTCCCTGAAGCCCTTCCCGGAGCGGGCGGCGCAGAGCCCGCCGCAGCTGCCCCGCGGTCACGCTGGCCCAGGCCGTCGCCGCTGCGGGGCGGGACTTGGGTGGCACGTAGGGCTCTCGTGTGCGGGTTTGGCGGCCGTTGGAGCCTGTCAACCCGCGCTGCCAACGCGCTCCTCGCCTACTCGACCCAGAACGGGAGCTACGGAAAGGAAAGGCCGGGGCATTTCACTGGTCTACGCATTGTGAATTTTGATTTTTAAGTGGTGGACCCTATGCAGATAGGCTGGGCTGGTTTACACAGCTTAGGACATTTGCCACCACACTGATAAAAATCGCATAGTTTTCGGTATCTGTAGTCTTGTTTTCCCCAGGAAAAGAATCAAAAAAAGTGGATAATTAGTTACAGTTTTAATATGGCTTTTAGAGAGTCAAAGAGTTCCTTCTCTGCATGAGTAAAATCAATTTAGAGCTGCGGAAAAGCTGTCGACCGTTCACTTTAGCCTAGTACTATGTTAACAAGCTAGTCAGCTTCACTGTTAAGAAACTAGCTAGACAGAATAATCCCCCCATACCTAGTTCATGTAGAACTTGTGATGGTTAAATTTGATGAATTTGAGAGCTTAATTTGAGCCTCGATGTGGAATTTATTAAAAATGTTAATTTTAGAGGGATGAGTGAAATATTTGAAAAGCTGGTCTATAGTCGTGTCCAAGTGACAGTAAGCTTGATGGGTCTGTGGTTCAGAGAGGAGGGGAAGCGCCCTGTGGAAATCTAATAGGTGCTCAGGGCGCTGTTCACTGAATGAATCTGGTTAGTCTGCACAGTAGTTTCTCAGGAGCTGTAGGCAACTTACCAACCAGTACCTAATAATTATCCAGTGCCTTCAATACATTTTGGTTGCTAACAGTAATTTGCATACTGAGATCTTTAAAAGCCTTTTCCTCCTTTTAATAATGAAATAATGAAAGCAGGTTTAGAGCTTTAGATGAATTTACCAACTTAGAGTACCGAGTACATTAACTATATAAAACTTACATTATAAAATAGCTTGATTCACATGTTTGGCATTTGATCTTATCAAGTTGTTAATTTGCTTTTCCAGACAGAAAAACACTTGGTAGTGCGGTATTGATGAGTAGTGTGTTTAGTTTAGGGGAGAAAGGGAAGGGCCTGGCTAATGTGGGTTAATTGACAATTCAGTCGGCATTTAGTCATTACTTCCCTTGTGTGACTGGCTGCTTACAAGGGCATATAGAGTAGCTTGGGGCGTTTTAATGTCTATTTCTTAAAAACCTTAATTGTCTAGTGTGTTACTGAGTAGTCTGCACAAACGGTGGTTATAAATATTTGATGGCAAGAGCAAGAGATGGCCTATTTCCTCAGAAATGTCTTGTGGTAAATGATCCTTCTTCCTTGCCTTTGTGGCTTGCAGTTATTACCAAAAAGAAGCTAAGTAGTGTGTGGTCAACTATGCATATCCCAAGTTCAGATTCTGAAAACAGTTTAATCTTCAGAACTAAATTAAAACTGCAATAAGTGAAGAAATATAAACAGATTAGCTAAATTAAACGTAAACCTGTCATGTATGTTGCTATGGTAGGAATAGACTTCATTTGATCCTAGGCTTGAGTTGCAACTCCAGTATATAGTTTATGAAATTAGTGTATTATATTAACTAAACTAGGATGCCACACACAGATTTACATAAACCCCAAACTTAGCAGTTCTTATAAAGATGGTACATGTGAGGTAGTCTTTGTTTTTCCAGACAGGGTTTCTCTGTGTAGTCCTGGCTGTTCTGGAATTCACTCTGGCTGACTCTGGTAGACTAGGCTGGCCCAAACTCAAGATCAGCCTGTCTTTGCTTCTCCAGTATAATAAAAGGTAGGAGACCTCACAGCCCAGCAACAATGTTGAATCATCTTAAGACACTAGTTATTTGTTTGTACCTCTAGAAGTTTTTTATTTTTAACACCGTTTAGTAGAAATTTGTGGAAACCAGATACTTGGGGATTTTGTAGGTCTCTGCTTTTTTGTGCTTGTCATCCTCTGAACAGTGACAGCATTCTGTGTGTGTGGGGGGGTCATAGTTTGAAACAGTAACAAAGTACTGTAACCATTATAGGCTTAGAAGCCTGCCCCCTCCCACCCCCCACCCCTCATTGTTTTTCATAGTTCAGTAGTTTATCATGAGATACTGCAGTGGTGTTATGTGACAAGACTTCTCCTGGGGAGATGCTGTATACAAAGTATACTCACCCCAGATAGGGAACCCACAACAGATTAAAGTATGCTTAGCCAACAAAGTTTAACCTGGTGAACCACTGAGTTTGATTGGGTTACTTTTAGGAATATGAGTGAGGGGTCACTTACAGGAGCAGAACTGACTCAAAGACATTTTGTTACCAAAGCCCCCACCCAGCATGGGTGAGGCTCACAAGGCTGGAGACCAGGAGCACACTGCAGATGCCTCAGTTGGTCTAAACTTCTTCCAGAATAATTGTCTGCTCTGAAAGACTTTGTAGCTTAGCTTCCTTCTGTTGAGTCTCAGCTTTTATTGTTTATTCTGGTAAGAGGGACCTAGAGAGTCTGGTCAGTTTCAGGGACTTTCTGAATCTGTCTTCCTGCTTAGGAGTTTTCTGCAAGATGGGATGTTTCAGTCGCCTAAGAAACTTATACAACAAATGGTTATCAGTTCTTTTTTGGTTTATTTGCTTTTTAAGACCTCATCTTTCCATGTAGGCCTGGAACTCACTCTATAGACTGGGCTGGTCTCAAATTCACAGAGATGCACCAGCCTCTGGCTCCCCCAGTGCTGGGATTGAAGGGGTGTGCCACCACAACCTGCCACTTGATGGTTTGTTTTTGTTTTTGTTTTTTTTTGGAGGTAAGGCTCGATTGTGGGCCAGATTGGGATTATAATCATAAATCACCATTGTGGCTTCACAGACCTATGAGCAGTCACTCCTCAGTCTTCCCCTATCCACTAGTCTCTGAGTTCGCCTATCCCAGACACTATGCAAATAGAATCAGATAATATTTGCCCTTTTGTATCTGGATTAGCATGTATTCATCCAATTTTTTAGTGGCTGAATGATAACCCATAATATAATGATTTTGTGAACAAAATTAAAGCCTCAACATTTTCAATACTTAGAGTTTGCCTCTGTTTTGAATATTTGTAATTATTTCCAAATTGATGTTTTAAGTTTTTCCTTCATTATCAACAGAGCTGTATTTCTTTGAAAAGAGTTATCAGAATCATGTAGGAGTGAATTTATTTTTATATAACGAATAAAGGAAATCACTTAGCAAAAGCATCCAGCTTTGAGAGAAACCTAGGTGGTTTTAATTATCTCCTATTAAACCTAATTGAGTAAAAACATGAAACACTAGAAAATAAAACATTAAGTTGAAATAAAACCAAATTGTTACATTTTCCTTTATTCTATACAGTCAGAAAAATTCAAGGCTTGTCAGTGATGGTCATTGCCATTTCTGTGGTAATCTCATCACAAAGTAGATAGACCACAATCATAAATTTCCATGGAACCAAATCCTCAAAATTCTCCAAAGCAATCCTGTCAGCTACATGTCCTGTGTAAGCAACCCCAGTCTTAGACTCCAGTTCTGGTCTGGTCACTGGGAGCCCCATCCTGCTAAACTCTGTGACCTTTGACTGTTCCCTGCAGGTTATTAACTTTTTAATTGCTACTGACCACTGCTCTCTTGTGCCAACAGGAGAAAAGTCGGTTTTAGAAAAGATCGGGGCTCCTTTCCTATCTACTACCAAGCATTTTAAGCTTTTGAAAAAATTGATAACAAAACAGAGACTTGGGTGGTTAGTGTTTATGAGCACTGGTTACTTTTCAGAAGGACCAGGTTTGATTGTCAGCACCGAATGGCGACTTAAAACTGTTGTAATGGGATCTGAGACCTTCTGGCTTTGGGCACCAAGCATGCATGTGGTGCATATGTGCAGGCAAAAATATAATTTTAAAAAGTGGGTAAAGACCCACACTGGACACCCAGGTGGTTGCTTACAAAGGCATTTCTGCTTGTTTTGAAGTCCACTTGGGCAGTCCTGTCTCTGAAAACTGAAAAACTGAGGACTCATAATGGGGTCATAGCAGGACACTTAATACAGAGAGGATCTCCTGCATTCTTTTGTTTAACCCCTCTTGTTTAGGTGACTCTATTCTTCCTCCTACTTTTGAATATGAGTAAGAATAATTGAAATAGGAAGAATTAAAAAAAAAGTAGAACATTTATAGTTTCAAAATTCGGCATATTTGGAATTTGTATAGTTTTATCAGAAAAGTGTTCACCATACCTTACAGTTCTTTTCTGTGTACCAGGGCTTGGAGAGGTCAGATAAGGATGTTGTATGTCCTGTTTCTACTGACCCCTCCCCCAGCTTTGAGTTTTAACATGGGAGCTAAACTCTGAACTTGGGTCCATCAGTCCTACTTACCAAACCTTCTCTTCAGTGTCGTTGTCGGTCCCCCCCCTTCCCCCCCAGCAGTACTTGTGAAGTGGTAACTCAGGCTGGCCTCATACTCGAGGCAGTTTTTCTGTGTCAATTTTCTGGGTGCTGTTTCCTACACATACATCCAATCAAAACTACTTTCAAAATTTGATATCTAAAACAGGATTTGGATATTAAAAACATTAATTTTATTAAGTTACTAGGAAATGGTAAGAAGCTCTTAGGTGTTAGTCAGCTGGTGTGCTGGTACATATGCCCTTGATCTGTGGTCTCTGAAGATGAAGTGGCCATTTCCTAATTGTAACCATCTAGTTAGTAAGTTATGGCTTTTTGTGGTATGAGGATCTAGCTAGAGCCTTGCACACACTAGTCAAGCACTTTTCCACTGAGGTACATATCAACTCTATGATTAATTTTCAGTAACAGCCCAGTGGTTTCAGGGAATTGTACTAGTAACCACATCATAATTGCTCTGTAGGGAGTACTGGCCAAGGCATCTCTTTGGTGTTTAAAATGAAGTAGGGGATCCCTAAAGTCTTGTTTTTTGAAACAGAATTCTGCAGTGTAGCCCTACCTGGCATCAAGCTCATGAAAATCTGATTTAATCTTGAGTGCTAGAATTATACATGTGTACTAACACACCCAGCTTAATTCTTCTTTTCTATCTTGTTCCCTTACCAGAGATTGAGTGCAGGGCTTCCTGTGTATTAAATTGCAGTTTACCACTTAGTCACACCCTGGTCTTCATTTTCAGTCTTTAAAACAGAGAAATTGTACTTATTTACAAATGACCAAGTGTTCATAAGAAATCATATACTTAATTTTATCTGTTTCAGTGCTGGGGAAGAACCAAGGTCCCATGTACCCTTTGAGAGCTTTACTTACTGACCCACATCCCTCCCTCAAAATTGAGATGACCATCCTGTTACTACAACTTTACCCAGGGTTTTGAAACAGGGTTTTTCTATGTGGCCCTGGCTACAACTGTAGACCAGGTTGGTCTCAAACTCAAAAAGAGATCCGCCTGCCTCTGTCTTCCGAGTGCTAGGATTTGGCTTTACATTGCGGTTTCTATTCGTGGGTAAAGGTTATTCTTGAGCAAGTTGTTCCTGAGTAGGAAACACTGCCATTTCCGTGTGTGTTTGGGTACTGGCAGTGCTGTAGATGATTTCTCTTGATCAAAACGAAATCACAGTGACTAGAGATGGGAGGCATGGGCACTCAATCCTGCCAGCAAGTGCATTTTTGCATGAGTAGGTATGTAAATGGGGAGAATAGAAGCAGAATCATTGGAGTCAACTCTAATGAGCTTCCATCCTGGCATGAAGATGAAAAGGGAAATTACACAGTCCTTAATTGATACTAGGGTGAAAAGACTTATGAAGGTGTGCTGTGACTGTGACTTGAGCATGGCAGAAGGGTTACAAGTGCCTGTGGCCCTCAAGTTGTTGGGCTTGGGAACAAGTGCCTTTAATACTGACCCATCTTCCTGGCCCCCATGAAACCTGTTCTTTTAAAAAGGGGGGGAAATCAGTTCTTTTGAGAAACCATGTTCATGTCTTCCTTGTATATAATAATAGCCTTTTTCTAAGTGCCTCTTTTGCTTTCCCCTCTAAATCTCATTTTTAAATCAATGATAAGCTTTTTAACAATCCCTAATTTTGTTTCAAAAGGAAAGAAAAATAGTGTTTGAGAAGATGGTGTAGCAGTTAAGAACACAGGGTGCTCTTGGAGAGGCCATGGGTTCAGTTCCCAGCACTGATAGATTTGTAACCTTTAACCCAACTTCCAGAGATTTGCTGCCCTCTTCTGGTTCCTAAGGGCATTGTATATGCATGTACAGGCACTCACACTTACACATAAAATGAAAATAAATATTTAAAAAGAAAGGAGAAGAATGAGTGATGTTGTGGGTTGTTAATAGCTAAGGAGTCAGATGCTTGCCAGGTATGAGCTCAGGACTCAGGTTTGACCCCAGTACTGCAAAAGGAAAGTGTGACAGTCTTACATGAAGGGGGCTCCTGAATGTAGTCACATATAAATTTTTTTTCCCTTCGTGTTGTGTTAGAGCAGACCAGATGGCTTTGGGCAAAAGGCACTTGATGCTTAATGATAGAGGCCTGGTAAGCTGGGCTGACTCCTCAGAGTTATTATCCTCTGACCTCCGCTCAAGTATCATGATACTCTTGCTTCTCCCACGACAAACAGGTTTACACAAATTAAAAAGAGAACTTTTTTTTATCCAGCATGTTGTCATTTTTCACAGTGATGCTTGGACCTGTCAGAGACGTTTACAACCTGTGAAACTTCAATATGCCCTAGTTGGAGCTCTCTGACTAAACAGCTGCTTTCTTTAGTTTTTCAAGACAGTTTTTCCGTCTGTCCTGGAACTTGCTTTGCAGACAAGATTAGCCTTGAACTCGGATACCCTCCTGCCTCTGCCTAGGATCAAAGGTGTGAGCCCCCATGCCCTGCCCTTCCATCTTCTTCATATGCTTGCTATGGTTGATGTGTTCAGCATTCTTTAGAACCATTAAGCCTGGTGGAGAATACCTAATTTCATTAGGTTGATGATGTTCTGGCTCCAGAGGTACAAACTGAAGGAAAAATTTAGATTCTGTAAAATACAAAAATTTGAGTGTGAGGTTGCTTGTGAGTGAAAGTTTTTTCTTTGAAATTATACTTGAAGGTTTGGTGGTTGTGGTAGTGGTGAGTTGGAACGAAGGGTTCCATAGGTTAAATCTTCAGCGTAAAACCTTTACGTGAATATGTTGTGCTGTGCTGAAAAATATCACCAAGTATACCCAGGTGTAAATTCCTGGGATCTTTATTTATCCCTGATTAAGGTTCTTGAGGCAGGGAGACAGGATCTTGGATAACCTAGATGGGCTCTAATATAATCACACCACTTGAAGGAGCCTCAGACAAGAGGAGATTAGGAAGCAAGACTTGTGAATTGTGATTGTTCGGGGGTCATGAGCCTAGGAATATGGCAGCCCTTTATCCCAACCCTCAGCCTCAAGATGGAAAATCCTCATAGTAACCTGATCTCCAGAACTATAAGCCACCATCAGAGGGGTCTACTGGGTATGCACATTGACCGCAGGTAACTGGCAAATCTCTGTTACATGGTGCAAAATGTGGTGATCCCCAAAGTCTGAGTCCTTAAACAGAGGAGGGAGAAAAAGAGAAGCAAGAATCTGTGCTGAGAATAGTGGCACACACCTTTAATCCCAGCACTTGGGAGGCAGAGGCAGGGGTATCTTGGTGAGTTCCAAGACAGCCAGAGCTACATAGTGAAACTCTATCTCTCTTTTCTCCCTCCCAAAAATACTGTTTGTGTATTCAACTCTCATCGCTCCAGATAGAATAATTAGTATTTTAACATGCTACCAATCTTGTAAAGTCGGTTTTGTTCTTGTTCTTTAATGGGTGAGAAAACAAACAAACAAACAAGCTATGAGTGGTGGATGTACTGTAAGAACCAAAGGCCTTGAGGGAAATAGGTTTCATTCTAGGTGTTGGAGGAGAATTGGTCATGAGAAGAGGCTGGAGAGGAAAGTGTTTTACATGCCCTATATCAGGCACCAAAAAACTGAGAAAACCTATTTGGTTGGTACACATTGGGTAGAGGAAACTCCCCATTTGACTGCTAGACCTGGAGAGCTCTCAGCCTTTTCGTGTAATGTTTTTAATAAGGGCTTAGTAACTAGAGGTTGTTTTCAGTCCCTTGGTTTACTTCTCATCAGACTGGAAAGGTCATCCTTGTTAAGGGAACTGAACTACCAGGTGGGACTAGTCTACAGCTTTGCAGGAAGTGTTGAATGTGGATGAATGGCTCAGCCTCCCCCTCACACACAGATGGTGTTGACCAGACTTGGTTTCTTCCACAGCTGCATCTTGGGCTGCTTTAGCTCTGCTATGATAGTTCTGGGTCATCTGCATCTGGCGGTAATGTTAGTGTAGAAATACAGCCCAGGCGATCTTAGCCTGGCATTCTCAACAAGGCACCCTTGCCAATGCACTACTTTCAATGAGTATAGGCCTTGGTCTAGTACCCTGTCAAATCTGGTCCCATGCCAACTTTGCCTTCAAAGGAAACTCTAGAAATGAACCACCGACAGGTATGCCCAACCTATAGTCTGTGGGCCATATAGATCTTAATATTGCTGTGAACATAGCCTAACACATTTGTAGATGACAGTGTCAAAAGATTGGATATGTCTCCTGAATCTGGTGCACTAATAATTTTTAAACCAGCATTAGCTCATTTGCTTCCTGAACATAATTTGCCTTGGTTTGTGTACACTGTCACCTGTTGTAGTTTGCAGAAATCAACATTATATTTGACATTCAAAGTAGATCAGCTTACATTCTTTTGTACTTTTGTTTTCAGTATTGCGAGATTAAAAGACTGTAATAATAGCCAATGCAAAAGGTTGTGATGTGTGTACCCGTAACCAATCCTAGCGCTATAAGGTGGGGGCTGGAGGAGTATGAGAGCAGGCCAGAATGGACCACATAGTGAGAGTCTGACACCAAAAAACAAACAAGGGCTGGAGAGATGGCAGCTTAGCGGTTGAAGAGCACATATTGCTCTGGCAGAGGACCCAAGTTTGGTTCACAGCATAAGATGTAATACAGACCATAAGGTAATATAGGCCACGCAGCCCTGCTTTAGGCTTTCACTGTGGCTTTCTCCCTTCTTAATTGTTTGATCTCCTTTGCAAATTCTTGTTTGTCCATTGTTGGAATTAGGAGGTAGCTCTAGGACCCTTCTCCATTTTCAGTGGGTGTGTTCTTTGTTTCTGTGGCTATAAATGAAGTCTGTGTGCTGATGACTGGCACTATTCTCTCCAGTGTAGATTCCTTTTTATTCCCTGTCCTTGCTTTCTGACAGCCTGCACGGACATCTCAAAGCAAAGAGAAGCTAGGTTTCTTTTCCTTTCCTCCCCCTCCTCTCTCCCTCTTTCTTCTCATCATCTCTTCCCTACTTGGCTAACTCAGCAAGTGACACCACCAACCTCCAAGAAATTTATCTTGTTATCAAACTATGGTTTAGTCCTCTAAACGAAATCTTCACAGTCTTATAAGGACCTCCTGGAAAAATATTTGGTACTAAATCACATTTCTCAAAAATTATTCCCTTTGCAAATAGAAAAATTATCACTTTAATCCTCTCTTCTCTAAATAAAATCTCATCACGTAGGTCAAGTGTCTGAAGGGCCAGGCAATGACACTGTTTTGTAGGTTTATGCTCTCTGTTTAAAGCGAATCAGAGCCACCTGACCTTGCATCAGGAAAGCAGCCATAGATGACTCCTAAAGTAGTGGAAAGGATTGTTTCAGAACAAAACAAATGAGAAAAAAGTTTATAAAAGGGAGTACTTTTTAAAAAGATTGATTTTTTAGTTTTTACATGCAGGTATGTGCACATTAAGCATAGGTGTCAGCTGGGTCCAAAAGAGGGCATCTGATCTGCAGGAGCTGGAGTTAGCAGGTGATGGTGAGCCGTTGGGAATGGAAGTCAACTCCAGGTCCTCTGCAAGAACAATACATGTCCCGGAGTCTTCTCTCCAGCTCCTTAAACAATGTTTTGACTTGGAAACAAGGTCTCACTATGTAGACCAGGCTGGTTTCAGACTCACAGCTTGCCTCTTCATCTGCCTCATGAGTGCTGAGATAAAAGGTGTGTACCACCCCACCTAGTCCCACCTTGGTTCTTGACAGCCTTGAACTGGGACTTGGATCTCACTCAGCAAGTATGTTAGACCCATTTCAGGTGAGCCCCAGGGATGGATCCATATGTTTTCTGCTTCCCCGGAGCTGGGATTCCACATGCTTCCTTGTCTTTGTTTTCACATGGGTGCTGGAGAACAAACTCAGACTTGTAGAACAAGCATTTCATTTCTGATTGTTTCTCTATACTCTCTTTTGGGTTCTTTATACTCTTGAGTGTAATAAGAACTGAATTTCAAAAAAAAAAAAAAAAAAAGTGTGTTCTCTGGGCTGGAATTGTGGCTCCATAGAAGTTCTTCAGCATTTAACTTCCCTCTCTAGAAGTGTGCTCCCTGAGGGTAGAGACTGTATTGTTTCTGACCACTGTTGCCAGTGACAGGCATCTATCTTCAAGGCCCTGGCTAACACATGTGGAACTAATACAAGGATTAGTCTAGGCTGAGAGTTCTCAGTGATATATTCTCAGGCTGGCCTCAAATTTGCTTTGTAGTTGGAGAATGACCTTGAACTCCCTCCCCCAGCCATCCACCCCAGGTTCTGATTTATACTTGTGGCACCAGGTACAGGTTATGTGGTACTGAAGATTAAACTCAGGGCTAACACTAGATAAACACTTTACTGACTGGGCTACATTCAGAGTGTTGGGGCTGGGGAAAGTGGAGAGTAGATCTAGCTTCCCTGCCTACCATTGTGTTTCTGTAGGTTTTGGTGTGGTCGTGTATCTAGGTGAGAGACTGACATTGGTAATCGGGAGAGCAGGTTGAGAACTTTGTGCCAGTGTGGAGTCCCAGCTTTGTAACTGCTGATGTTTTAATTGATGCAGCCAGTCAGCCGTTTTGTCTTGCATCCATTCATCCATCCGTAGAAATGCATCTTTATCAATACATGGATGTATTATTGTGGTCTTCCTACTTCCTAAGAAGAGACACTTGTGCTTAACAGTTCATCATACAGGTCTGAGGGTTAGGCTTAAGTTTACAACCAATAAATAAAAATGCTTCATTTTTGTTATGTCCTTTTCTTAAAGGTGGGGGTTGCCAGCAAGATAGCTCAATAGGTAAACTGAAAAGCCTGGTGTGAGCTCATACCCCACCCAGGCCATATGTACTGGAAGGGGGAAGGCAGTCTGAGTTGTCCTAACCTTCACATACATCTTGCCCTTGTTGTCCCCGAATTTTGTTTTAAAAAGAACTTTTTAAGTTTACATTTACAACTTCATAGTTAGCCCCAGATAATTGCTTAACTTTTCCATGCCTCAGTTTCTTCTCTGTAAAAGCAGAGTGGGTGGTAGTCCCTCCCTCACTTCATAGGGAGTGTATGTAATGATGAAGGTAGTGCTGTGTATGAACACTGGGTAAAATGTGCCTACTGCTACGTTCACATCCTAATGTAGATTTACAGTGTATTCCAGACTAAAGGATGGCGTAAGTAAGCTGCTTCACACCTGTAATCACAGTACTTGGAGGTGGAAGCAGAGATTCAGGCTAGCCTACTACAGACCAACTTACGGGGGTACGAAGGGAGTGAGGCTCAGCAGCTGCAAGTGATGAGTAATGAAAGGAAGGAACCTCTGGAAAGTTGTCCTCGGCCTTGGCGCCCACACTCACATGCACAAGCCACACAATAAAAATAAGTGAGTGTGTTTGGTTTTGGTTTGGTTTTAGTTTTGGTTTCTTTGAGACAGGGATTCTCTTTGTAGCCCTGGCTGCGGTAGAACTTGCTCTGTAGACCAGATGGACCTTGCACTCAGAGATCTGCCTGCCTCTGCCTCCCGAGTGCTGGGATTAATGGTGTGCGGCACCACTGCCCCGCAAATAAAATGTTCTTAAAATAAAACTTGTTTTTAGAAATAGAGTAATGGAAGATTAAAGAGGTGCTTGGTTTTTGTGTCTCCTTTGCTTTTCCTCTTGGAGTGATTTAACTTGTAATGATTGCTTGACTTGGAAGAAGAATGTTCTTTTTTTCTTTCATGTAAAAGGCAAAACTGAGAGAAGCCAGGTAGACAAGGGTAAACCTGGAGAATGTATGACAGTGTATTCATGGTGAGCTGTTTCTGGTAGGATAACTCAGATCACTAATGTGAAGGAAGGTCTGCTGGTCTTGACGTTGAAGTTTGGGTGACCTAGGAGTTCAAAAAGATTGAGGATACAGAGTGAATGATTGGGAGTTAAAGTGGGAGCTATAAATAGTTACTTATGAGGATTCCACTGGAAAGTTTTTATTTTATTCAGTGTATTTATATAGTTAAGATGATCAATCTCATGTGTTTCAGATGAAAAAAAAGATATTGACCATGAAACAGTGGTTGAAGAGCAGATCATCGGAGAGAACTCACCTCCTGATTATTCTGAATATATGACAGGCAAGAAACTCCCTCCTGGAGGGATACCTGGCATTGACCTCTCAGACCCTAAGCAATTGGCAGAATTTGCCAGGTAAGTTGCAAGAACCTTTCTTTCTAGTCTAGGAAGGACTTGAATCTTTCCAGCTGTTTTTTGTTTTGTTTTGTTTTGACAGTGGTGGTTTGTATTCTTTCTCTAAGGACATTTCTGAAAACAAAAGCAACCACTTTTGGTTTTGGTAGTTGATGTGTGAAGGGCAGAAGACTGAGACGAAGCAAATGCTCTCTGCTTCCACAGCTTGTGTCACATCTCCTCTGTGCCTCTTTGTTACAATGTGTCCAGGTTTATCCTGGATGCTTTGACCACAGAAGGAATTTCACCAGCTCATGATTTGATGTGATGAGTGTTAATAGCTCCTGGTGTTTTGTTAAGCTGACATGGTGGGACTTCTGTGGCCGCCCAGGCTGAGATCTGTTCTGAGCAGTCAGTATCTGTATTCACTGATACTTGTATATTTGTTTTGCCTGAAATAGGCTGGGTTCCTACAGAAGTCTGCTGTTTATATTATTTTAGTGTTGTAGGCATTTTTTATGAGGGCATGGTGGGGTAGGGGTGCACAAATATGTAACATCTTAAATAAAATGGAATCGCTAATAGTGCATCATCTTCCCTTGGCCCAGGTTGAGCAAAGCCGTTTGTTTCATTGTCATGGCTTAGCACCATTAAGGCTCTGTGTGTCTGTTAATAACACTGCTTTCCAGATTTTGTCACCAATTATATTTCAGGTACAGTTATGTGAATGAAGTATTAAGCACCCACCTACCCTCCACCCCACCCCCCCCAAAAAAAAGAAAAGCTACAAATGGAGATTAAATTTGTAATGCACCTACCAATTTGGCAATGAGGTATGGTTTGGGGCATACTGAATCAGATACTGTGCCTGAATTTAATATTGTATATTCCTAAAGTTAACCAGCTCTTCCTAGCTGCTTAAAATTGGATAAGGACACAGAGATGAGGAGAGACAGTTGCAGCAGTATGTTATAGACATGTTAGTGCTTGACGTGGACCTTGATGAGCCTAGAGTTGTAAGATTGTCTCACTGTAGCCCACGATGACTTTGATCTCAAAATCTTGCTTCAACCTCCCAAGTCCTGGGATTATAGGTTGTACCTCCATACCTGCCTGGCTTGAGCCTAGTGTTTTGATAAATAAAAAACAGTCTTTCGTGTTTTAGGGCATGTGTGCCAGAACAGAATGGCACATAGAAAATACACATGATGTACAATCGTGCCTGGAAATTGGGATGCTTAAAGAAAATGAATGGAATCAAGGTAAATTTGAATCAGATTATTTAGGTCCATGAATGCCGGCCAAAAAAAACAGAGAGAAAAAAAAAGCCGTGTGGACTTTTTTCGGAGAGCAGCTGCTGAAGACGTGAGTAGGGAGGGTGAGGTTTGCTCAGTCAGGGAGGATTATTTCATAGTAGAGTCCGAGATGGCTTGACCCCTTGGGTATGAGAGAAGGCTCGAGCTGGAATAGTAGGGTAGATAGAGCGCACATTAGAGATGGCAAGAGGTAGAGTGTTTTCTGTGTGTTTGGTTGGGGAAGAAGAAAGGCCACCAGTATCTACCTTATTACATCATTACCCTTCAGTCCTGGCTCGGGCAGTATTTGGATTTAGGGCTAAACTCACGTGGACTTGATGTTTTTAGGAAGAAGTTAGAGGGAAGTCATGCTGAAAACTCAAGATCTTACGGAAGTTCTAAGATGGGAAGTTTGGGGAAACCCTTGTGGTTGGAGAGTAAGAGGAAGCAGAGAAGACAGAAGAGAATCGATTGACATAGAGACTTGGGGGGTGGGGGGGCAGCATGGCTGCCAATGAAGAACCTTCTGAAAGACCAGCCAGGAGAGCAAAAAATAGTTGTCTCTGTTACACATTGCAGCACTGGTTCAGTGACGAGGTACAGGACTAGGCTACAGAGATGGAGGCTATAGGTCATGAGCAGTACAACTCAGGTGTGATGGCTCTTGGCATTGTTTTGACTCTCCCTGCCCCATTATAAAGAACCTAACACCCAGGGAGAAGGCCACTTACAGAGAATGATGTCATGAATGCCATGGCCACCGCAAGGGATGAGAAGACAGTGCAGTAATGTTTGAAGAGGAGCATTCACTGTGACGAGTCTTTGGAGCCCAGAGCCTTGCGCATGTTGTCAGTGCTGCTGAGTTGGATGGAGCCCAGCCCTCATGCAGGTCCTTCCTTTTAGAGTCTCTTTTACAAAGCTCTTAGGACTCTCACTCTGTGTTAGAATTGGGTGTTTGTCTTGCTCACTTTGCTAGCATGTAAAGTGTGGAAGTGTGGTACCAAGGTGTTGAGGGTCGGACGGACTCCAGGCCCATACTGCATTAGATCCCTTAAAGATCACATTGACCTACATGGACTTTACTGGTGACAGAAATGCCAGAACCTGTATGCCCTGCTATTTTCAAGTCTCCATATTGTGAGACTCTATTATCAGACTCCAGTGGCCTTTGACTGAGATTCTGACAATAGAATATCAAGCAGAAGCACCATTGTTGTGGATCAGACCATATGATCTCCACTAGTTATGGCAAAAATTGTTCTCCAGGCCTTCCTCCTGACCTCTGTCCTGTGGTTGGAGAGCCCCAAGGTCTTAGCTTATGCCTGAGAGTTCATATGTTCATATCCCGGGGCAGCGTGGGTGTGCTGTCCTGGACATGAAACTGACCAAAGAATGTCTCAGACCTGCCACACTCTACTTAGACTGCTTAGCATGTTAGGTTACATAGACATAAGTAAAAAAAGAAAAAAAGAAAAATGCAATGAATTTTATTTGGAAGTTCTGTCTTTAAAGCTGGAGGGTTGGATTGCTTGATTTTTCAGAAGTGCTTGCTTTGTGTGCAGGAAACAAACCGTAGGCTTACATTTAAGCCAAGTGCTGTGTATCTTTTATCCAGTAGTGCTCAGGAGAAGCACATAGTCATCCTTAGCTGCATAGTGTATTTGAAGCTAGACCTAAGATACTTGAGTGCTGTCTCAAAAAAAAAAAAAAAAAAATCAGGTGGTGGTGGCTCACACCAGTAATCCCAGCAGCCGGGGCAGAGGCCCCCTGTGAGTTTGAGGCCAGCCTCATCTACAGAGGGGTTTCCAGGATAGCTGGCTAGCTACACAGTGAAACCCTTTCTTGACACGCCACACACACACCCCAAAAGGGAGGGCTTCTGGTTTTGAGGTGGTGCTATCTCTGTTGAGTTTGAGGCCAGCCTGATCTACAGAAAGGTTTCCAGGATAGCTGGCTAGCTACACAGTGAGACGTTGTCTTGACCCAACCACCACCACCCCTCCCCCAAAAAAGGGGGTTCTGAGTTTGCGGTGGTCCCATCGAGGGTGGGTCTTTTACTGAGTTGCCTGTTTTGAAAAACATGGTCAGAGACTGGGGCTGGTGAGTAATTTGTGTCTCCTAGTTTTAACTAGGCAGTTCTTTTTTGTATATTTCATTTTCTTAAAGCTGGCCTGTGAAATCCTGGAGTTTGCTGGGTGTAGCAAGTGAACTCCTACCTGTAATGCCAGCACTTGAGAGGCTGAAGGGATTGCAATTTCAAGGCCACCCCGGAGTATAATGAGACCCTGATGCTGGCAGAGAATAGCTGAATGACAACAGAGGCTGCCCCAGCAGCTTAAGTCCTTCCTGCCTGCTGGAAGATTCTCACCTTTGCCTGTGAGACATTAATACATCCACATGTGTTAGGGCTTTGCTATACACAATGCTCTGCTAAAACTGTGTTGGGGAGTTGTGGCAAATGTGACTTGTGGAGTTCAGTCTCTGTGGTGGTGTTCCTTCCACATGTCACAGGATGAGGTGATGTCAGTTCAAGCAGCCATGTCTTCCAACATGCCCTCCAGTTTAATAAAAAACTAAGTAGCAAGTAGAGTTCAAAGGTTAAGGGTGGCTCTGCTTGCCTTTTTCCTTTCAGTATCTTGATTTTTTTTTTTTTTCCTTTTTTGGTTGAAAGATAATTTAGAATATCAGAACCTTATGGGTTGTTAAGAATAAATGATATGTTAATTTTAAAGAATGAATTCATTTTATCAGGTGTGGTGGTTGGTGCTTACAGTTCTTTCTTACCATGCCAGAGGCTGAGCCACAAGGTTGGCAGACTCATGGCCAATCTGGGCTACATGATTTGGACCCTCTGTCTCAAAAATCAAAGAAGCAAAAGGATGAGCTCGTTTCCAACCACGTGACCAGTGATGGTAGTAACTGTCGTTGCTCAGGGGTCTAGTGTGCTGTCTTGGACTCCTTGCAGCTCTGATAAAGGAAGTGTTGTGACTGCTTACAGAGTAAGAAACTGAGGCTGAGAAGTTAATGATTTGCTCAAGGTCATGCAGCTGGTAGAAGCCAACTCCAAGTCATATATCCATCCTGTCCTTGTCCTCATCGTGTCTGGGTCTGTAAAATATCCCAGTCAATGAAAGAAACTCAAGCTGTGTTTCCTGGTGCTGGGGTGGTTTGGGAGTGACCTTCATTTTTCTTTTGCACAGCTTCTGAGGTAAAAACCAATCTTGTTATGGACAGTTTTGTCCTCCATTGATTGAATCTTAGGTTTGTCCAATGCATTGTAAAGTTTCATTCTAAAATTAATACTGAATATTAGCACACATTTTTGAAAATGACATTGGGAGTGGTGACATAACATCTGTCACCAACACTTACTTAGCATGTGGAAATAAGATCACAAATTCAAGCCTAGTCTGGGATATATGGTAAGAACCTATTTTCAAAGACATCCCATTAAGACTTGAAAGAAAGCTGAGCAGTGGTGACATAAGCTTTTAATCCCAGCACTCATGAGGCAGAGGCAGGAGGATCTCTGAGTGCCAGGGCAGCCTGGTCTACAGAATGGCCAGGGCTACACAGAGAAACCTTGTCTTGGAAACAAAACAAAACAAAAAAGGCAATTCCACCTGTCCATCAGCCCCTCTGAAGTAGTCAGTGTACTATTATGGTTTCTTTTGAGAGGTTTTATTACATGGGTGTAAATAATTCTGTATAAAAGTACTATGCATGCTTCCAAAATTAATATCCCCAAAAGATGGTTTGTGTCTGTATGATGTGGGCCCATTTCGTATGTGTGTGGTTGTTTGTTATGTTTTTTAAGATGTTGTATATTTTTGAGCAGCTGATTTTGGGTAACTTGCCATGGCCTCACCCCCAACGAAATAATTAGTCTGCAGTTGTCAGGGCTGATGATGTTTGTGGGGTTGTTAGTTTTTATTTAACAGGGGTAAGTGGGAAGAACAGGCGTTTGAGTCTCATATGATAATGCTGCTGGTGGTGCAGTTCCGAGCCATACCAGTTTTGCCAGAGGCAGCGAGCGATGCAGGCTTTCCAAGCACCAGCACTTGCGTAGAAGTTAGAAGAGAGCTTCCAGCTCAGCAGTTGGGCAGTTTGGTCCTTTAAGGGGAACACCAGGAGTCTAGTGTTGGTGCTACACGGAGAAATTTCAGGGACAATTTGATTTTTGCTTGCTGAGTGTGACCCACTCCTACAAATCTGTCTCTTTCTCTCTCTCTCTCTCTTTCTCTCTTTTTTTTTTTCCAATAAGAATGAAGCCAAGAAAAATTAAAGAAGATGATGCTCCAAGAACAATAGCTTGCCCCCATAAAGTAAGTAATGCGAGGGGAGTGTGGCTTAGACCTTTGCTTAGGCTTCAGACTGTGAGGAGTGTGCCCTTTGAGTTTCACTTCTGTAACGGAAACAAAGTGAGCAACTAGGATTTGGGTTATAAACACAAGAGTCTTACTTTTGTTTTGTTAGTAAAGGACACTTAGAACATGTTAAGTGGGGCTGCAGTAGGGGCCATTGTTCTTACTCCTGTATATGAACTGTACGATGTCAGAACATTTTCCTTGTGGACCATTAACAAGTCACGTCTATCTTAAGACCTTGGGTTGTACTTAACCCACAGGTCTTTATGAGACTCTGAGCTTATGACTGAAACTTGGAAATTACTTTGGATGTTGTTAGAATAGACTAAATAAAGACTTAGTAATTTCCTTCAGTTTTCTTTGACTCTGTTAATTGTACTACTAGACGGGTGCAGAACTGTTTTCAAATGCAGCTGGTCTTTTAAAATAAAAAAGGGGTGGCTGAAAAGTCTGAGATGCTGGGGGTGATGGTCAGTTTTCAAGTTGAACAGGGAACGGATGTGGATGCTAAGAAAGAAACAAGGTGGAAAAACCAAGAATGGAATAAATAATTTCCAAAAATAGCAGTTTCAGAGTAAATGTACTTGATAGATGTCTGCTGCAGGTCGTGCACCCCAGTTTCTGCTGCTTGTAGACGCTCCTGGTATGAAGGTGTGCAATGTGTGGGCTTTTACCCAAGCCACACTTACTACGCATTTGAAAACAGTTATGCCGTACGTGCTGGGGTCTCTGTGCTGCTCTGTGTAAATGGGAGCTGAAGTTAGAGGTCAAGGTGGAAAACTGGCTTTCCCCTCCCTCCCTTTTGCCTGTGAAGCTGTCTAGTGGTGACCTGTGCTGTCCTTCTGTCATGCTGTCTCACCATTTCCCCACTCACTCCATCATGGGCAACAACTGCAGAAGAAATTGTTGAGGACACGCTGCTCTCGGGCACCACACATCCATCTGCCTCCCCTGCACTGGTATCGCTTTGCCTGCCTCTTCCTTTTCCCGGTGTCTCACCAAATAAATTTCTTCTGTAGTTGCCATTCCTTGGAGACCCTCTTGCTTCTTTCTCTGTCAAGAGGGGGAAAGAGGCAAAGAGAGAAGAGGGAACAGTAGGCGATGGAGAATGACAGCCCATTGTTGCAGCACAGAATACGGGGCCCACCAAAGGTAGTGGTGGACTGCCGTCATTTTAACTCCGTTTACTTCTCAGTGCTTCTGTTACTTCATCTGGGGGCTGTAGCTGGGTGAGGCGACTGTGTTGTAGCCGGAAGCCGGGATGCTGGGTTCTACTCCCAGCTCGGCTGGCTACCACTAGTAGTGTGACCTTGGGCAAGTCTACTTCAATACATCTCTAAGCCTCAGTTTCCTCATCTGTAAAGCACGGGTTTGCAATACAAAATAAGGCCTTTTTCTCAGCTGTCTGATTTATTTTTTTTATTTATGTTTTAAATAGCTTAATGTTCTGTAATGCTAAGTAAAGTTAAAGGAGGGTGCTGGGGAGGTTGTTTTGCTGTAAATGACGTCAGTAAAGACTGTTAAGTGATTGAGTCCTTTCTCCATTTGCATTGTGAACCACTAAGCTTCTCTCTCTGTTTTAAGGGCTGCACAAAGATGTTCAGGGATAACTCTGCTATGAGAAAGCATCTGCACACCCACGGTCCCAGAGTCCACGTCTGTGCAGAATGTGGCAAAGCATTCGTTGAGAGCTCAAAGCTAAAACGACACCAGCTGGTTCATACTGGAGAGAAGCCCTTTCAGGTAGAGACAGTACCTGTTTCCCAAACTACAAGCTTAGGGTGCTGAGCAGGATGGTGATGTCAAGCACCATGGGGCATTGGTGGGGGTATCTTATTTTCACTCCTCCTGTGGCTCTCTGAAGGTCTGCTTGGGATCTTGGTTACTGCGTGTGACTGCAGGGGTTGCATAGTGGGGGTGGGAGTATCTGTTGGGAGAAACGGGGTCGTGTGAGAGTAACCCCCACTCTACATTTCTAGCATGTTTATAGAGACTCAAGGTTCTATGTTTCCTGTAGTGAGTAGTGTGTTGAGTTATTGATAGAATGCTTATAAGTGCTGTTGACTACAGCTCCAGGTGACACTTGGTGCTGCTTATAGAAGAATCGAGAGAGTCTGTAACAGTTCCTTGTGACCGTTGGCATCACTAACTATCTTAATCATCTGTACTCTGCTCTCTGGAGTGAATACTCAAGCTTTAGCACAACCTGCACTTAGCACAACCCTTCAGTTTTTCGAGAGCTAGCTATGGGTTCGTAGTGTCAGAGGTCCCTCTCTGTCTTTTTAAAATACGCTCGGAAGGGTCTCCAGATCAGGAAGGAGACGCACTCAACAGAATAGTAGGTAGTTTTCCATCCAAGCAGTGAGCCATTGGCCCCCAGGTTCTGTTCCCGTTTGCCAAATGGGTTGATGTCTGGTTTTTCCTTGACAGTGCACATTTGAAGGCTGCGGGAAGCGCTTTTCACTGGACTTCAATTTGCGCACGCATGTGCGAATCCATACCGGAGACAGGCCCTATGTGTGCCCCTTCGACGGTTGTAATAAGAAGTTTGCTCAGTCAACTAACCTGAAATCTCACATCTTAACACATGCTAAAGCCAAAAACAACCAGTGAAAAGAAGAGAGAAGACCGTCTCGACCTCGGGAGGCCTCTTCAGGAGTGTGATGGGGAATAAATATGCCTCTCCTTTGTATATTATTTCTAGGAAGAATTTTAAAAATGAATCCTACACACTTAAGGGACATGTTTTGATAAAGTAGTAAAAATTTAAAAAAATACTTTAATAAGATGACATTGCTAAGATGCTCTATCTTGCTCTGTAATCTCGTTTCAAAAACAAGGTGTTTTTGTAAAAGTGGTCCCAACCGGAGGACAACTCATGAACTTCGCATCAAAAGACAACTCTTTATACAACAGTGCTAAAAATGGGACTTCTTTTCACATTCTTATAAATATGAAGCTCACCTGTTGCTTACAATTTTTTTAATTTTGTATTTTCCAAGTGTGCATATTGTACACTTTTTGGGGATATGCTTAGTAATGCTGTGTGATTTTTCTGGAGGTTGATAACTTTGCTTGCGGTAGATTTTCTTTAAAAGAATGGGCAGTTACATGCATACTTCAAAAGTATTTTTCCTGTACAAAAAAAAAGTTATATAGGTTTTGTTTGCTATCTTAATTTTGGTTGTATTCTTTGATGTTAACACATTTTGTATAATTGTATCGTATAGCTGTATTGAATCATGTAGTATCAAATATTAGATGTGATTTAATAGTGTTAATCAATTTAAACCCATTTTAGTCACTTTTTTTTTTCCCAAAAAATACTGCCAGATGCTGATGTTCAGTGTAATTTCTTTGCCTGTTCAGTTACAGAAAGTGGTGCTCAGTTGTAGAATGTATTGTACCTTTTAACACCTGATGTGTACATCCATGTAACAGAAAGGGCAACAATAAAATAGCGATCCTAAAGAAAGATCATGGCAGAAAGAGATCTGTAAGCACAGCCTTATTTCCTTCTGTTGTCCAGAATCCTTATAATTCTTGAGCCTCCCAGAAATTGGAAGCTAAATAAAGCAACTCGAGTTTCCTTTATTTTGCACTCAGTGACAGTGACTGTGATGAGGTCCGTGCACGGACACCTCAAATTTCCTACATGCCCTGAATTCTGGGAGAGAGCAGGCAGGAGGCACCCCGAGCTAGGGAACTACCTCAGAGTACACAGACGGCCCATGGCTGGCAGGATTGCCCTTGATATCCTGGTGTGTGTGGGAGTGATTTGTTTGCATGGGCCTGATGCTTTCTGAAGGGAAGGCATGGACTGACAGTGGGTGCACCAAGGGAGGATGGGCCAGCCTGCCTGCCTTCTCAACACTCAGGCTGCCTTCAGTGGCAATGGCTCTTTGGATCGTCCAACAGGAAATCTCAGTACAGTCCTTAGTAGATGCTATCAGATGTAGCAATTGAGTGCCAGTAGCTTGTAGACACACTTAGTGCAGAGCGGCGAGGCGATTAGATTATTAGAAAGTTGTACTCAGTGAGTACTCGACTTGTCATGTGTGACCTCTTAAGTGTATAATTTTTGAATTTTACCTAGGGTCAAATACCAGACTTGTTAAATATTTTATAAACTGCCGTGATACATCAAAATCTCATTTATTCAAAATGCAAACCTAACTGTCTGTCTTTCTGTACTGAATGCTTGACAACAAGGTAAAATGACAAATACCAGATTCAGTCACAAAGAGGCCGGGAGACCAACCGGTCAAATACTTAGCCCAATTTCCTGTGGCCTCACCAGGAGGATTGATGACTTGGAAACAGTGGCCCCGTGGCTCTGGAATTTTGAAGTGCCTTCTGAACCATACATGGGAATCGTAACTTGGGACACTTGTTTTATTCCTCCAGAATCTGATCCAGTGAGTAGTTGAGGGGACTGAGCTCATCAGCAGAGCCAGCTGTGTGCTGGAGGGCAGGCTTTGCTGTGCCTGGCAGTCAGGAGGGGGTAAGCCTAAAGGGGCCCCTTCAGAGCCAAGTACCCATGTGACTCTCCACCAGGCCTGGGCAGAACTCCCAGCAGTGCTTTTGTGAGCACCCAGGCCTTCGCTCCCTACCATCAGGTTGAGCTTTCCCAAATGCCCTGCAGGTGGAGGACAGAGCCACGTTACCCTCCCTCACCCAATGTTGTGCTACCCTCGAGCCTGGCCCTGGCACCTCAAGACCCTTGCCCAAGGCTCCACAGCAAAACAGATCTGTGCTGTGGAAAGGCCTGCCAGCCACCCTGAGAGTCAGGCCCATGTGTAGAGCGAGGCCTCATCCTCTGTGCCTTGATTCTTTGGGAGATGCCCCCGGCCATCTCTTCTGTCCCTTTCTGTCTGAGTGGAGCATTCGTCATCGTCTTTGCCCTTTCTGTGTTGGCATTGTCTTCTCAGTGTGCAGTTAACTTCTGTTAGGAGTTGTTTGGGGGTTCAAAGACAGCTTGGTGTGCAGGTCCTCGCTTAGGACAGCGGCGTAGGGAACTGACATGTCTGACTGGAAGAAAGCTGCTTCTCATTGGCTTTGGCTTAAACCCATTTTGCTTGTTAGAATTTATAGTTTTGTTATAGATGTTATTTACTAAATTTGAAATGATGTTCTAACAGTAAGTCCATTGTCTAGACACTTAATCTGATTTGTAAGTAATACTGATAGACATATTTTCTTACATCTGAGCAGAAATAAATGCATGTTTTTAGCAAATGTAATGTAAAAACTCCAGAGGATAAGTTTACACCCAATAAGATATTATTTTCTATTTTTAAATTTGTTATTTGCCCCTCTTTGGTAGTGGGGTTGGGGGCATATTATCTGTATACAGAGTTGTCACTCCACAGTGACATTTATTCCCCACAGAGATGCTGAGCTCAAACTGCTGGTCCTGTGCAATTTGTGTACTTTGCTCAGACTCTTGGCCTGAGGAGCTGAGGAAAACCAAGACTCTTCCCCCCCCCCCCCAATTTGGTTTCCACACACAGGTTCTTCTGAATGCTACTTGTTTTGCTAAATTTGGGTGGGTAAGACCTTGAAGGAATGGTGTGTGCGATGCCTGCCCATGTTTCTAGGTTGTTTAGCTTGTGTCTTAACATAGGTAAGAACCTACTGTCAGTCATGAAGTGTGTGGTGCTCTAGTGTATGGTGCTGGCCTGGCTTAGCACCCACCCACTTTTCCGCTCTACAGGACTCACCTGTGGTATAACCCTCAAATCACCGACTAGAGTGTATGTCTATGACCCAGGAAGTCTTGTCCCTAATTTTACCCACTCCCCACTATAGACGGGAACTTGAATACTTCTGCCTTTCCTCTGTGCTCCAGAATTGGCATGATTTAGTCAGTCTGCAGTTTTTTATTCCCCTTGACATCTGGCCTACAGCAAGAGCAGGGACTTGAGGGTCAGAACAGGGAGATGAGTGTAGTTGCCAGTAGGTGCCATCCGTGACCGACTGCAAAAGCATTGTCCTAGCAGCCTTATTGGCTGCTGAAGCTAGCTGCTTTTCTAGCAGACTGTTTGAATCTCTGGTCATAAGAGGCCCCTAGCTGACTTCACCGCCCTTTGGCATTAGTGTGACCTCTTCCAGAGTCCAGGCCCAGGACTTGGCAGATACACTCTGGCTGAGGATAGGAACTCAGAACTGCAAAGCAGATGTGCTTTCTTGCAGCACTTGAAACTCTAGTCTTTGGCTGGTCAGAACAAAAGCTACTCCATGCTTCATTCAAATCACATCCCAGCAGCACTGATTAGGTCTCCAGAATACCGAGCTTTTCCCACAGCTTGTTACCTACTCTCAGGGTAAGCTCAGGTGCCTTAGTTGCCTCAAAATGGCTTCAGTACAGGCCCTTCAGGTGAGTAAGTAGAACTGGGCAGGAGAGGGTAGCTGTGTGGCTAAGAGACTACCTGGCATCTTTGGGCGTAATGGGGCAGCATGGTGCCAGCTGGGACAGCATGTAGACTTCATAGGAAGGGGTGGGTGGCAGATGTGAGCAAATGTCACTCAGTCCCTTATAAAACGGTTAAGGCGTTGGAATTGAGTGTTGACAGTAGGTCACAGGCAGGGTGCACCTTCCAGACTGGTATTAGATGTGCCCAGGAAGTGTTCTGGAGACCACTGGGGGTGTGTGGGGGGGTCTAGTTGGCAGCAGCGCATTGCTTGGCATTTCACAGAGTGGCATGCTTGATGACTGACTAAAGACCACTCAGGCACCCTAAGAAATGACACTGGGGATGGGCAGCTGTGCTGGTTGTGTCCTCCCTGACTGGAGCACATGGTGTCTACATACACACAATAAGGGAGGAAAGAAGGCACCAGTACCAGAGTCACCTCTCCTTTATAATGCCAGCAACTGTTAAACTCTGATGTCTACAGATGGCAAGACAAGTTGTGTTTTCATTTTCCGGGAACTCCCATAGGCCCTGGCTCAAGGACTTTGCATTGTGTGTCATGTACATCTCTTAAGTGTTCTTTGCTATTCTGGAATTGTCTTTGGTTTTTCCTTCGCTCATAGATCATAGACACAGAAATATTATAGTATTTAAAGCCTCCGCATCAAGCAGCAGATGGCTTCGCATCCAGAAAAACATAACTCAGTTTGAAGCACCAAGCATGTGTAACATGGCTTTATACAAGACAATAAAAACCGCTAATGTTAAGCTTTCGATGCCTGTGGTTCTTGTTTGCTCCTCACTTTGCTGGGTCATTCCACCTTAAGCCTAGGGGTGAGCTACCTCACCTGGTCCAAGGGGTCCTGGATTCCCAGGGTAGTCATTGTTGTTCCCTTCTCACCCAGGAACGGTGTGCCTGGGACCCAAGTCACAAGTTTGAGAAAGGTTCCACTCCTCAGCCAGGAATTGTGGGAAGAGCCCTTCTGTTCTCCAGGAAGCATAGCTAAGTGCTTACCCTGTGCTTGGTCTCGGGAAGCTTGGGAGCCAAAAGATGGGCTCATAAAACTTGGTAAAACAACCGCCCAGGACTTGGCTAGGAATGCACTTTAATGCCTGCCTGGGGCCCTGGAGCCTTAGGGTGCCACAAGTAAGGCTCCCTGCCCCCACTTACACTGAAATGGGGCTGCAAGCATAATGTTGCTGCGGTGCACCGAGCGCTGGATGGCTGGGATGAAGGTCCGTTCCCACGCCTTTGGCTGGTAAATGGGCTGTTCTCTGTAGGTATTCCCAAAGACCCTGCAGCCTGCCTCTGACTGACTAGCCTGTAAATGTAGCTTTCATCTCCAGGCCACCAGAGAATTGTGCTAAGAGTGAAGAAACAGGCCCTGAACTCTCTCCGTGAGCCGTTTTGCTTTCACTGTGGTGTTTGTTTCTGGTCCCTTGGCCTGGGCTGTCTCTTCTAACCTTTCAAGGAGGCCCTGGCTGTCCTTTGCAAATAGAGTGCATGAGCTTTCTGCCCCACCTGGACCTTTCTGAGCTAGAACAGTAAGCTGCTGTGGAGACGAGAGAAGCCCCCTCCTCAAGGGTCATCTGCCCCAACTCAAACCTTGCTGGACTGCACTGTCAGCAGCCTGAGGCTCAGCACCAGACCTACAGCAGGTCCCCAGTTCCTACTGGAAAATGGCCTGTTCCAGGTAACCTTCCAGCCTCAACTCAGGTCTGTGCCCCAACCTATGGAGAGAGGAATGAATCACTGTATCCCAGCTTGCCTCGCTGGAACTTCCAGGTTATATTTTTTATGTATATTTTTTATGTATATGAGTGCTCTATCTGTATGTATACCCGCATGCTAGAAGAGAACATCAGATCCCAGTCATAGATGATTGTGAGTCACCATGTGGTTGCTGGGAATTGAACTTGGGATCTCTGGAAGAGCAAACAGTGCTCTTAACCGCTGGGCCATCTCTCCAGCCCGTGTCAGACCCTGTTTAAGGAACTTTTGGTCCTACATTAATGGCTCTTGTCTAATGAGTCTAAATCTGAGGCCAGCCTGGTCTATAGAGCAAGTTCCGGCACAGCCAGGGCTACACAAAACAAGGTGGGGGGGGGGGAGCTGACCTGGGTGGCCCTGTTGAGAGGGCTGATCGTCATCTCTTTTGCCCTCTTTTGCTGCCAAATGCAACCATCACGGAGGCAGAGCTGGGGGTTTATCTTGTCATCTGGCAGCCATTGGGTTTTATCCACGGTAGAGGTAGACTCTGGTCTGTGCTTTAAAGACCAGACTGGTGGGCCCAGCTCATAAAGGTCAGGGTCAGGGTCAGGACTGAGGCTTGGGGCACCAGTGCAGGTGTTCCTAGAATGCTCCAGGGTTAGGGTTAGGGTTA
>JADRCH010000100.1:170681-237058 GCA_019843965.1 Rhynchomys soricoides | reverse complement strand
GGTTAGGGTTAGGGTTAGGGTTAGGGTTAGGGTTAGGGTTAGGGTTAAGGTTAGGGTTAGGATGTCTCAGCAGCTAGGAATGACGCTCCAGGGCAAGAAAATGCTTTCTATTAAAACAAAGCCCTGGAAGTGCTGGGTGCAGTCAAAGAAAAGAAGCTAAATGACGTGGCAGGGCTTGGAAATCTGCTAGGCTCCTTCCTTGGCCCTTTATCATCAGTTAAAGGGCTACTGCCCAGATCTCATGGAGGAATGATGTGGGAGACAAAGGACTAGAGAGCAGCGAGCATCCTGCCCTGTGCCTTGACCTGAAGTGGCTGGGTTCTCATGAAAGGAAAAGCACTCCGGACCTCCTTGTACCTTGCAAGCGAGCCTTCCACAGATCCCACACTAGTGCGTTCAGCACTGCGAGGCCAGCAGCTTGGCATAGGACATCCTCTCAACAGCCTCGAAGGTCGATGGCATAATCTGGTTTTACAGGAAGACTTATCTGAGCCGCCGTCCTCACTGCACCCAGCCACTCACAGGACAGCAGGAAAACCCAACAGCCAGAATTAGTCCTGGTAGAAGCATCAGGGGACACATTTGTGTCTTCCCATGTCAGTTATTAAGTGTAATAAATGACTAGTTGGATGTGATGACGCACACCTCTAATCCCAGCCAGGCAGCTGCAAGAAAGATCACGTGGAAGGCAGCCTTGCTTAGATAGTGAGTTCCAAGCTAGCCTGGGCTACATGAGACCAGTCGCAAACAGAAAAGAACTTTATATTTGTCAAGTAAATCTCAACTATTCTTGATAGCCAAACAATGGCAACCAATCCTTTGGTTTTGTTTCAGTCTTTTTTTTTTTAAAGACTTATTTTAGATGCATGAGTGTTTTGCCTATATTTATGTCTACACCATGTGCTCGGTGCCTTCAGAAGTCAGAAGAGGGTGTCGGATGTCCGGATGTTAATAATCAAACCCAGGTCCTCTGTGAGAGCAAAAAGTACTCCTAACTCAGCCCATCTCTCCAGCCACATATTCCCTTAGTTAATCTTAATTACTAATACTAACTCAGATCACACTGTACACTTCACACAACTATGCGTAATGGTAGAACAGCCAAGAAAGGGTTAAAGAGGATTCAGGTTTAAGTGAGGCTGTCCAGAAGGCAGAGAGCTGATACAGGGAAGAGCGTATTGGGAATCTGGTGAGTCTTAGGAACCACAGGTGCTTTGGTAGGCTGTTTGAGACCAGTGTGTTCAAGTGGATTGAGTGTAATAGTCAAGGGAACCTGCACTCTGGCTGGATCAGGGGACTCAGGCAGTCCTTACTGTGACAGTTTTCCTGGACATGGGTGACGATGAGTGACCAGGTGGTGGCCAATATGCCTGCCATTTAAGTCTTGCAGCAGGACTCCTTTACATTGAAAAATAACAATTCTCTCTGTGTGTCTCTCTGTGTCTGTCTGTCTGTCTGTCTGCCTGTCTCTCTCTCTGTGTGTGTGTAAGTCAGAGGAAAAGACGAAGGAGTTGATTCTCTTTCGCTTACATGGGTTCCAGGGATTGAACTTGGGTTCATAGGCTTGGCAGCAAGCACCTTTCCTTGCTGAGCCATCTCACTGGCCCAGTGCTCATTGTATAGTCCTAGGTGAGGTGGATCCATTCAGTATGACTGGTAAGTTCCCGTGTCTGGTGCTTCTGATGTAACTTGATATATTCACAGGGATCATTATTTATTGGCACAAATAAATGATCAATTTGTGCCTCCTGGTGTGCTGACAGATGGTGTTTACTCGCGTAAACAGGATGTGGACTCATTCTTTCTTGGCATTTACACTCAAAACTGAGTAACCGAGGACCAGGCCGTGACTTTTATGACATGAAGTAACTCAAGGCCAGACCTGGCCTGCAGATTGTGTTCCCTAGGGCCATTCAGACTCCAGCCCTCACAGGACCCAGCCCTTTGACCCAGACTCCTCTCCTCCCGGCCTTTCTACCTCTAGGTGTGGGCTTGTCTTCTCACTTAGCTCTTGGCTCACCCTTAAAGGAACATCACTGGCTATCAGTCACTTCCTTAACTGGGGAGCCAAGGAACAGTGTCTTTCAGGGCCCTGGGGAATTTGGGAATTGAGGAAAGAGCCTTCGCCACAGCCTGAGGGGCCCGTGCAAAAGCAAAGAACAGAACAAGCGTGGGGCTTGGTGGCGCTAGCCATCCACCCCAGCATCTCTGGAGGCTGAGTCAGAGGGATCTCAAGTTCATGGCCTGCCTGCCATACAGACTTGGGTTCCAAATGAAAATCCGGGAGGGCTGAGGAAGCAGCCCAACAGGAGAGTGCGTGCATGCGTAAGACCCTTGTTTCGACCCCTAGTACGAAAAGCAAACAGAACGAGACACTAGTTGCTTCTGCCACACTTGATGGGGTTTGGCCATTCTGTGGGTGGGGACTTCCCTTCATACCTTCATATGGGTATGGTGACACACCCATACCCATCTGAGGCCATCCTGGGCTACATAGCAAGACCGTGTCTCAAGCATAAGAAATAAAACTCTCCTATAGTACTTACTTAGGAGAGATTAAGTTCAAGTCAAAGAGCAAATGAAATGTAAGACAGTTTGGGCTTGCAAGGTGAATCAGCAGATAAGTATGCTCTCTGCCAAGGAACTCAGATGGTGGAAGGAGAGAACTCCCACGAGGTGTCTTACCCCGTTGCCACGGCACGGGTGTGCACACCCAGCACACAACATAAATTAGGGTAAATTTACTAACCGCTACCACTCCTTCTAACCCAGATTTACTGGAAAGCCCATCCATCACCTCTCACAGCGGCAGTTGGGGCTGTGCTTTGTGGTATTACTTCTACTGTTTTGAGCTACTATTGAGGTTACCAGTTTAGAGGAAGCCACGGGGTGGCCTCGAGCAGTCCCTGTCAATCACTTCTCAAGCAATGAGCTTGCCGGTGTATTCTAGCCTTGGCACTGGAGGGGGGCAGCTGACCCACTCCTGCCTTGCTTGGTCACATTAGGACCTTTCTGGAAAGTACGGGTGTGTGTAGTTGAGGGGCATGGGGACACTGGATGCCCTGTGGCCCACGCCCTATCCAGATTGCCCTTGGGAAACACAGTCACTAGGCTGTGGAGCCAGCCACAGCCTCCTCTTCTGTACCCCCTGTCTAGGGAGTTATCACTTGTTTTCCTATACAAGGTAGAGAAGAGAAAGGCCAAGCTGGAGCTCAGGGGCAACCAGACACTCCTTCCTGCCTTCTGTCCCCAGAAGCTGGACAAGTGTGATTTTACATGCTGTAGTTAGGTTCTAAGAGGTGCTATGGCACGGAGCTAGGGCACATGGGTATTTCCGATCCCTGCCCTTCCCCCTCTATGCTAAGGAGCCTTTGGGCCTCCACCTGGGAAGAGCCTCCAGGTACAGCACAGGTGGAAATGGGAACCAGAGACTTCACGTGGCAGGCTCAGGAGGCCTCTTATTCCAAGAAGCCCTCTCTGATGCTAAGCTGGGAACACACTAGTTGCTGAAGTCAGTGGACAGTTCCACTTGCACCTTTCCTCCTCCAGGGGTCTCCCACCACAGGCCTTGAGTTTCTGGAATGACAGCTAATACTTGCTAAAGGGCCTGTTTGTGATCTTAAGTAACATTCCTGCCTCTGTCCATTTACCTACCATGTAGACCAGGAAGGCTTAGATGTACCCTTGACCTGGTCCAAGTCATGTGGGCCAGCCATGGCCACTGAATCCAGGGTTAGGAAGGAAGGAAATGAAGTCCCTTGCACTATGCAGAGAGGAGCTTCCACACTTAAGAAAACAAGACTTTATTCCTTTAGAGGGCCGTACAACCGTGACAGACAGCCAGAGCTCAGTTTCCCCCACCCAGGCAGGTCCAAACTGGCTACTCTGGACTTGTGCCAAGGCCTCTGTGCCTTCACAGGCACAGGCACTGACAATGCCCAGAAAGACAACATTTACTGGGAAATGGGTCAGTCCCACACAGTGTTTTCCTGGGCCCTCTGCCTACCAACCATTGGGAATCCTGGCTGTCAGTTAAGTGCGCCAGACATTGGCTGACCCGGGTCCCCATCTTACAGACAGGTAGCCCGAGGCCCAGAGGTTAGAAGACTCTGTCTTGCCACAGCGGTTACACAATTTCCCTGTGGAGACATTGAGGCCGGTGGCCTATCTGCTCCCATCCAGGCCCTACACTGGTGTGATCCTCAACAGGCTTAGTGCCAGGGTCCCAACCCTGCTCTATAGTTCAAGAGCAGCAACGGAGAAGTTAGGCACAGAGGCGGGGTCACTCTGCCATACCGGGAGTATTCCATGCTGCCCACTGTCCCTAATGGTAAGAAGTGGCCAGGTATTTTCCTGGGAGTCAGTTGATGGAGAATTTGGGGAATGGGTGGGTCCTTGACAAGCTTGTAAGAGTTGGCTCAGGAGATACCCCTGGGAGTGCTGGGCTTGGAAGATTCTGACTGGCAAAGTGCAGACTTAGCTAGGCTTGATCTTCCTGAACGTACCAGGTATGAGGAAGAGTCCCCATTTTACAGCTAAGAAAATAGGAGGCCAGTGGGGTATAGACTGGCTGGCATCACTGACCAATGAGGAGCCATATTCTCTGTGACAGGTTCCAACAAAGTAGCCCTGGCAAAGTTGGTGGGACAGACAGCATCACAGACTGGAAGGCTGGGCCAGTGTAGGCCCAGCAGGAGTGGTAGAGGTGCCCGGAGCTGCCTCGCTGTCTATCTGAGCCTCCTCACCCCGGATATATGTAAGCACCACAGTGACGGTGGCAAAGGTGGCAGCATTGACCGGGAAGGCACGTAACAGTGTGGAGGCCAGCCCTCGGGTGAAGACTTGCCAGCCCTCAGCCTGGTAGCTCTGCCGCATGCAGTCGATGATGCCACGGTAGCGAGGGGTTCCTTGTAGCCCATCGGCTTGCAGTCGTGACTTAACCACATCCATAGGATAGGTAGAGAGCCAGGATGTGATGCCCGATGTGCCACCCGCCAGCAGCAGCTTGGGAACCAGGAGGTGGTCACCTGGCTCGCAGCCCATGGTGCGTGTCAGTACGTCGTAGGTGAGGAAGTAGACCCCGAAGCTAGGGGTCTCACGCAGAAATGTGGACACCATGCCTCGGTTGATGCCTCGCAGGCCTTCGTGCCGGTAAATCTGTACCAGGCAGTCCAGGGAGCCCTTGTAGGTATGGGCAGGGCCCACGGCCTGCAGCTGCAGCCTCGTCTTGGCCAGTTCCATGGGGCAGCAGATGACACATTGAATGGCGCCCGCTGCTGCACCCGCCAGGAACTGATTGAGTGGTGAGTCTTGGCCCAGGGCCCGAAGGGTGTTACCTTGCACCCCGAACACCAGTGCATTGATGAAGGTGAGTCCCATTAGTGGCGAGCCCAGGCCTTTATACAGACCCAGCACCTGCAAGAGACAGAAATGCCATCGGAGATGAGGAGGGCCACCCTGCCACTCTCCTTGGGCCCTCCTGACAGGAGTGGCAGCCTCTCCCACCTGGCTGTTCATAGGCAGCATGCAGAGTTCTGTTAGATGTAAAGTCCTCCATCCAAGACACCCCAGCGATCAACTCACACAGCCATGGCCCCTTAGGAATGCCCCATAGCCTTTTCTGAGCCTCTAGCACCTCTGGGCTTGCTCCCCAGCCCTTCCATTGCCCCGCTCAGGTACTCACGCTTTCCTGCTTGATGATGGACTGGAAGCAGTGCAGGGTCCCTCGGTACTGAGGTTTCTCCGTGTTCTGTACTTGCAGCCTCACCTGCAGGGCAGGGCCAGTGAGCAGGGTCAGGCAGAGCCCTGGAAGCAATTCCCCTGGCCTGCAGTGCACAAGGCTGGCAGCCAAATAGCTTTCTGGGATCTGGGATTCCCGGGGGGGGGGGGGCGGCGCTGCATTGGGTGTCTGAGAGCTAACAGCTACAAGGACAGCCAGCTGCAGGTGGGCTGGGAATCCCCAAGACCTCCGACAAGTGGAGGGCAAGTATCTCTTTTGCACTACCACTGGACCAGCTCTTGGGACCAATGCTTGCTCCAGGGACTCTTGTCATCACATGTGGGGATGAGGCCAGCGGGATCCCAGCCTGGTGTCCCACCAGTAACCTCCATCAGGGTGGGATACTGGGCCTCCATTCTGCTCCAGCTTGGTTCTTGCTAGTAGCCCTTTGACAACCATAGCCATGAGTCATAAGCAGTGACATACAGCTAACAGCCTCCTTGGAGACCCATGGCAATAACTCCAGGACTTAAGGACATGGCCAGGCCTGGTGGCCCAGAACCTCTTCTACATCAAAGCACTCTTCCTTGCCTGAGAGCTTATCTGCTCATGATACCCTGGCCTTTGTGGTGGCCTGAGGAAAGGGGCGTTTCCTAGGCTTGGAATCCATGTTACTGCTGTGGAGAAAATGGTCACATCATGTTCTCAAGAGCTAGCAAGCTCCCTAGACATGATTCAGAAAGGGCCAGGCATGGGCTGGGGTTGTAGCTCAGTGATAGAGGGTTTACCTAGCATTTGCAAGGTCCTTGGTTTGATTCCCACCACCACAAAAATAAACAAACAAGGGGCTGGCAAGGTAGCTCAGTGATTAAGTGCAGCCGCTTTCAGAGGACCTGGATTCAAGTCCCAGTACCCACTCTGTGGCTCAAATCTTCTGTCGCTCCAGTTTCAGGGGATACAACACCCTTTCTGGCTTCCATGGGCATCAGGCATACCAATGGTACACATATATAAAAATAGACAGGTAAAACACCCATACACATAAAAAAAACCCAACCAACCAACAGCCTTTTATAGTTAGTTTGCTTGAACACAATGCCAATGGCCCAACCATAGTTGGGGGGTGGGGGGAAGTGGTCATACAAACTGATTTTCTGAAAGAACACTTCCTGGACCTTCATGGGCAGGGGGGTGACTCCTGTGGCCAAATAACTATAGAGGGGTGGTGGTAGGCTCAGCAACTCAGAGGAGTTTCAGCTTCCAGGACAAAAGTGCTTTCTTGCTTGAGAAGCCTGCTTCAGGAGCTAGTCCCGACTAACTCAGCATCCTCTGCCATGCCAGGCTGAGGAAGTAAATCCAAGGCTCTTATTGGCTGGACATAGCTTGTGGGAGGTGTTTGAGACATTTGATCACAAGATTTAAACACACTACCATGTGGATGGGAGCAAGCTCATGGGGGGCGGGGGGAGGTGGAGAAGGTATCCAGACAATGTGGGCAGGATGGGTTGCTTAGTAGACAGGTTGGCCAGGGGCTCCCGCTTGCCAACAGAAAGTGTAGTCTGCAGCCTTCTCTCAGGGATGCCTACGGTGGGGTAACAGGTCTATGTCTATGGACAATGGGACTTTAGTGACCTCATTCACCCCTCAATTCACAGATGTCTGGCCCCAGGTCAGGTACTAGCAGCAGCAGAGGAGGCCTGGAGCAAGGACAGAGCTTTGTAAGGTCAAAGCCTGTGCACAAGGCCAGGTCTTTACACCCACACTGGAAGAAATCCCAGTTGTGAATAACTAAGTGCCTTTCTTTGCCAACAGACTCCTGGTTCACTGAAAAAATATGGAAGAACCAGGAAGTGAACCTCAACCCCAGCTTGCGATGAGTCTGTACCAAGTACAGGTCTGGTCTAGGGCCCTACTGATCACAGGCCACCTCGGCTCCGGGAAAACGGCAGGGGAATAACTTGAACATTTACAGCTCCAGCCACAGGAGACATTTCCACAGGGGTTTTCCACCAGCGGATATGGGTCTGTCTGTCTAATTTACCTCTGGCCAGGGATCCTAAGAGCCTGGAGCTCCAGTTAATCAAGGCGTGATTCAGAGGAGGTACTTCAAGAGTACCTGCCCCAGGGCTTCCATGTTTAGAGCCCTGGCCAATTGAAAGTGGTGTTTCTTGGGACCTTGCTGGGTGATACTGCCTGGCAGGTACATGCCAGCACTCAAAATAGTCATGACAAGCACCCATCCATAATGACTGCAAGAGAAATTCCCCTCGATGTTATTTCAAGTGTCTGTGATGTGGTCTTGCTAGAACAGCTCAGGATGCTCTCAGATTTCCAGCCTTAGCCTTCCAAGGCTTCTACCTTAGTGTCTACTTTCCAGGGGTTGTGGCAGGCTTTCCTAATACAAGCTGGCGTCAAATTCTCAATCCACCCCAGGGCTGGAATTCGACCAGTGCTACCCCCCATCTTGCCCAGTAGGATTCGATTCTCCTTACATTTCTGTGTTTTGGAAACTCTCAGTTTTCTTTCTGGAATATGCTAGGGGTGGGGTTAATGAGGTACTCAGCAGTTAACAGCAGTGGGTGATCTTCCAGAATCTCTGGGCTCAATTCCCAGAATCCACATGGTGGTTCACACCATGTTCCACCAGGCACACACATGACACACAAACAATACATGCAGGCAAAACACATAAAATAATTCAATGAAGATGCTGGGGGGGGGGAGTTATACATCAGAAAAGTCAGAAAAGGGTGAGCTTCCTCCCTCTGGCTGAGAAGAAGAAAACCTTGCCCGTCAATACCTCAGTCTCTGCCAGCCAAGTGACACAAACGCTTGGCTGTGGACTCGACATGCAGCTCAGCCTCTGGGAAGATGCCACTCCAGGAGGAAGGATAACGTAGCCCATTCAGTGGCCAGTAGTGGCTCTGCCTTCATTCAAAACCTGGGGGTGACTTTTTACTGTGTTCCTGGACCAGAAACCCTGCAGGCCTATCCCAACATCTGTGCCTCCACAAGAAACTCACCTTGACTGTGTCAAAAGGGTGTCCCACAATCACACCTGCCACACCTAGAAGAGAAAGGTACCTGTGACCAAGTGCCTCGGGACTTTGCAGACTCCTGGGAACATGAGGTTCTGGCAAGGTAAGCTGGCCTTCTATGGCCAAAGGAAGGAGACCCTGAGGGACCCTAGGCTCATCCCAAGGATTCCTATAATGTCCCCTCTGGTAACAAGCTGATTAGCTCAAAGCATTTGTCCCTTTCTCTTCTCCTGAAGCTCCTTGAGGTAATGTGTCCCCTAGGGAACTAACTGTACAGCTCTAGTCCAGTGCCTGATACAAGGGGCTCTTGCTGGAGTCAGAAATTAGCCTGTTGTGGCTGGGATTTATATCTTCCTTCTGTTATTTATCTTCTGGGTATGCTCACAAAGGGATTCATCAACTTGGCCTTACTCTGCTCACCTGAAAGGCACTTAACACCCCCCCCACACACACACATACACCCTCTATGTATGTCTCTCTCTGTCTTTGTCTCTCTGTCTCTCTCCCTCCCTCCCCCTCTTCCCCCTCTGTCTCTCCTTCCCTCTCCCTTTCTCTCTCCTCCCTCTTTCTCTCTCTTCTTCCCCTCTCCCTCCCCCTCTCTGTCTCTCTTCCTCCCCCTCTTCTTCCCTCTGTCTATCTCTTCCTCCCCCTCTCCCTCCCCCTTCTCTGTCTCTCTTTCCCTCCCTCCCTCCTACCCCTCTGTCTCTCCTTCCCTGTCTCTCCTCCCTCTGTCTCTCACTCCCTCTCCCTCTCCTTCCCCCTCTCTCCGTCTCCCTCCCCTCCCCCACTGCCCGCTGGCTGACACCTCCCGAGAACCACACTACCATGATTCATAGTTTATTATTTAAGGGCCTGCCAGAGACCCCACCTCCAAGAGCAAGGTTCACCCCTCCTCAAAGGCTTAAGAACATTGCCCAGAGTGACATACTGGCAGTGAACACCGGTGACTCCCCTTCACCCCCACCCTCCCCCCTGCAGTCCAATGATCCCATTTCACAGGAGAAACAGAAGGCAGCCATGCTTCTTGGGAACAGCTGCCAGAGAGCCTCTTTGGGGCTGGGCTGTGGTCAGAGGTGGAGCGCTTGCTCACAGGGCTTCAGATCCTAGGTTCCTCCCTAACAATGCGGAAAGAAAGAGGTCCCCTTTGGTTGCTAGTACTTCATGTCTAACTGCACAGTTGATGATGGGCAATGAGCATTAACATTACAAACTGCTGGCCGCTGTTCTTGGTTCATAGCGATCCTAACCCTCCCAATCCAGAGGACGATTAACTCCTACAAAGGAGCAACGCAGAACAGACACACACATCCAGAAGTACATCCCTGGAGCTTGGCCAGGAAGTGATGAAACTGGGGCTCCAGCTGTGCCCTGGGGCTGCTTCCTGCCCACTCACCACGCTGGCCTTATGAGGGCTGGCCATAGATCCTGCCAGGGCACGAGGCTAACATTGGCTCCAAAACTGTGCCTTGCATCCTTCTGTGATAGCCACCCTGCTGCGTGCTTCAGTCCTTTTTATTTCTTTCTTTTTGAGACGGGGGTCTCACTAGGTCACGCTGGCTAGCCTGGATCTCCCTATATAGACTGGGCTAGCTTCAAACTCACAGAGATCGCTTGTCTCCGTGGTGTGCGACAGTCTCAGGCCTCCATTCACCGTCCCACACTTTTAATTCGGTAAAACACTTTCTAGTAACATTTCCATCTTTACACAGGCAGGTGAGCAACCCGACCCCACAGGTCCTTGTCACTGCCTCCTTCCCACGGCTCGCCTCAGTGCTGCAGGTAAGAACCCTACTGCTCACCCTCTCCTTACTGTTCTCTCAGGACACCTCTGAGATTTTATGTGTGGACTCTAGAAATGTCACCAGGGGGTTCCAAGAGTGTGCCTGTTTCTTTAAAGCAACCCTGCTTGGCACCCCACCAGCCTTCGAGCTGCAGATTCATGCCCGGTTCCAAGCTGGGGAAATTTCCACTGTTATCTCTTTGCCACCATTTCCAGGCAGGCTCCCTTTCTCCGAGAGCCCCTCATATCCCTCCTAACTTTACCTGTTTCTGGCAGTGGGACCTTGTTTCCTCCCTTGGAGAGCCACCAATTGTCACCAGTTTTTAAGTGCCTAGTGAGTGGTTGCTGAGAACCTCACAGAGCAGAGTGGCCTAGCCCCAGCTTAGCGCTCTTTCGTAATTTGCAAATCCTACTTCTGGGATGTCTTTTCTTAGGCTTTAATCTGGATCTCTTAGGGCTTTGGAAAGCCTAGCACCCATGACTGGCATGCTGGGCATCTGGGTATGCCCTGTTAGCCTTCCTCCCTTTCCCACCGAGGGCAGAGCCCAGCCATGGGCAGCTGCTCACAAGTGCCAGCAACAATAGTCTTTGTCACTTCCAAAACACTGCAGAGACTACAAAGCCTTTTACCCACCCCTTCTGTTGGGAAGCCCCAAGGGGTTTCCAAGCTGGCAGGCCTTGGCATTCCCACTTCCTAGCCATGTCCTTTTGACCTACAGTCTCTTTGAGAGCCAGGTAGCCCTGCCTCACCCACCTGAGATGGGTCACACCAACAGAAAGGAGCTTATCTCCTAACTCCAAAGCCACTGACCATAGCCAGGGCAGCTCTCACACCATGATTATCCGAGGCCAGGCAGGGACCACTGTTCTAGAGGAGACGGCAGCACAGGTCTGAGAGAGATGACGGTGATCTGGCATTTCTGTCACACTGGCCCATGCCCTATCCAGAACCCAGGGGCTACTGTGGCCTCAACATTTGAGACCAGTCCTCTCTCAGCAGGGAGAGAGCAGAGGCATTCCTGCCCTTCTACCAGAAACCAGTCAAGTCAGGGTGTTTGCCATGCCTCTCAGAGAGGCTAAAGGCAGGATAGGATGTGTCCTGGGTCACTCAGGCACACCCATGATGCATTCTTCCTCTGGAAAGAGGCCCCACCACCATCCTGTCCTTCAGAGAGAAAGGACCAAAGCCAGAAGGAACCAGGCTGGTACTTTAGAAGGCCAGGTCCCCGCGTGTCTTGGAGCTCATCTGACTGCATGCTCTGAGCAGAGCTGTTTAGTGATGGGAACCTGAAAGGCAAGCCTGGGGCACAATCAGATCATTGTCTGCCCCAAAGCCATCCTACCCCCACTCCCCCACCCCAGAGAGGTTGAGTGTGTGTTTCCCACCCCACAGCCCCTTTCTTTCCTTACTGACGAACCTCGCTCCGTAGGTGACCTCCATCTCCATGCACCTGAAACCTCAGACCCACCCAGCATTACTTCACATAGTTGGGCACTCTCTACACACCCTGGGTGAGAAGGCAGACTGGGGCTGGAGACAGGGCACATGACCACCCTGAGAGAGGCTGGGTGAAGATGGATGGGTATCCCAGCCAGGGAGGCTCTACTTGAGCAAGTGCCCATGGGCTTGTGGGACAGTGGGGATGGTCAGAGTCTCTAAGCAGGCCTGGCCTCAGGGTGAATATATGCTCCCCAGGTCAAATGTCCTCACCAGGCTACAAACGGAGGGAACCTGGCCCTGGGGAAACTGCAGTACAAGGGGGTCTTGGCCATAGAAGATGCCCTCGCCTGTCCTGTTATAGCTGGGGGCTAAGATGGGGCTCTTTCTGGGTCCCCACAGGCGTGTGGACATCTCTGGGCTTTGTCCCCTTCCCACAGCTTACAGAAGAAAGACTTGGTGACAGGCTGGTGGTTCTCAAACACCTTGCAGGCACGTCATTGCCCTGGGAAGGCATCTTGCCAGTCCAGCCTTCTCCACCCAGGAAGAAGCAAGTACGGATTAAGCACCAAAGGCCAGCTCCAGTCTATCACTGTCCCAGGCAAGACCTTTCCGGGTAGGGAGGGTTATGAAGGCAAGTGTGCAGACAGCAGGACAGGTGGGTGAGGAACCAGGTCTGGGCCTCAGAACTGAACTCAGCCTTGACATAACCATCCGTACCACTGCCACCTCAGCCGATTTACCTGGAATCCCAATGGCTAAACCAGGCTCTCTATTTAATACTTACTAAATAAACTAATCCACTAGGTAAAAGGAAAGGCACTAAGCATTCAACAGGTCTGACCGTAGGGTATGGTCAGACCTGGCCTGCTCTTAGCTTCGAGCTCTCTCCAGTCAGGTTGACATGACCACCCGGCGGGCCGCCTCCTCCTTTCCTGAGCCCTCCAGCAACTTAAAGCATCGTACGGGAAGCGCTGGGCGCCTGGGGTCGGGCCAGCCCTCTAGGAGGTCGCGGTGTCACCAGCCTCTCTTGGACAGCTGCGGGAAGGGAAGAATCAGTAGGCTGCGCACCGGCATCTTCCCGTTCTGTCCCTGCCTCCGGCCAAGCCGCGGTGCTGCCGGGATCCCCAGACCTTGCACCCAGTGCGCACGGAAGGGTCAAGAAGACACCTGTCCCCGCGTACCAGGCAGGCTGCGTGCCTGGCATGCGGGTCGTCTCCTTACCTCCGGCGCATCCAGCCAGGAAGTCGAGCGCCATGGCCCGGCCCGGCGAGTCTTACTACTCCTCGGGCCCCTGCCCGAGGGTGGCCGTCAGGACTCTGGCTGTCTGGCCTCCGGGCGCGCAGCCGGGTCGTGTGGCGACTGGGTGGCGACTCCTAGAAAAGCGCTCCGCTGGCGTCTAGCTTGTGGGGGCCTCACCTCGCATCACTCTCCCCGCCCCGCCGGCCTCAGCCCCCCGCGGGGGTAGAGCGCAACCAATCGGTAAGCGAGGCGCGGACACACCCTGCGCTCCGGATGCCGCCGCCAAGCCTCATTGGCTGGGCGCTCCTGGAGGGTGTGGCCTCGGGTACGGCGGGCGGGGGCGCCTCCGGACTCAGTAGACAAAGACTGTGCTTCTCGGGCCCGCCCGCGCAGCGCAGGGAAGGGGTAGTGCGGTGGGCATATTGCACACTGGAGCCCGGAACCTCCCAACTGCAGGGTCCGAAGGGCGGCGCTCGATCTGCTTCGACCCTGGGGCCCCTCACGGTGTTCGGATGCGACTCTCCTGCTCAACCTCATCGTCCTTGCCTGTGTCAAGAGGACACAGTGGCGAGTGCACACGTGGAACGCCGCGACTCTTCCAAGGCCTACTACGGTCTTGGACTCAGCTAGCTGTGAAAGTTCGAGAACGGCCGCCCACTTGGAGGGGCCTCCGAGGCCCTGGATCTCCTTAGGCGAACGGGCCGAAGGACCGAGGTCTCAGTGCACCAGGCAGAGGCAGGGACTTGAGTTTGAACGACGCAGAAACGTTTTCAAACAGAAGGGGCCTGTGGATGGGGCCTGAGGATGGAAGGGTGCTGCCAAGCCCGATGTATTCCTGGGAGCCGCTGAAGGTTATGGAGAAAGGGAGGTTCCAGGACAGGGCTGGGGGCCGCGAGCAGGCCAGATCAGGGGCGCGGACATCCGCCTGCAGCCCTGGGCCTTGGGACAGGGTGAGCTAGGTGCAGGACAACGAGCGTGCAGGTACTCCAGGCTTGGCCGAGCACTAAAGTTGAGGTAGGCTAAGAACCCGACGTCCCCCTCCCCCATTTGCCCCTAATATCTACAGCAACAAGGAGTCTTGAAACAAGTCCAAGTGATGGATTCAACCATCACTCCGGGGCCTTTGCTGGTCGTGACTTTCCCTTGAGTTGAGAATAGAGTAACAGCCTCCTGTGGTTACCCGTACACCGTTCTTGCCTCTACCCTCTCTGAACTGAGCACGGAGTTGTGGGATGGCAGATCAGGTGGAGGGGCAGATCTGAGGCCAGGGACCCCAGTGTTTTTGAGAGGTGGTGTTTATCCTTAGAATTGAATGGACCCTTCGTGAAGCCGACACCCAAGTCCAGGCCTGCTGACCCCTAGTCCAGTGCTTGTGGTGGCTACTGGGCCCTGAACTAGGGGTCTGGAGACCTGGGTTTGATCTTCACAGGCTTTGAGTCATCTGGATACCTTCTGAAGGCAGGTGGTAAGAGGGAGTAGGAGGTACACACCAGAACTGAGGTGATAGTGGGATCCCTTCTGAGACCTGTGCGTCATCCGGGGACATAGTCATAAGAATGCCCTGGGTCCAGGTGGTAAAGCTCCTATCTTCACCCTCCCTCCCCCTTTTCTGGTTCTAAGAATCGGGAGGGCAACCAATGAGGCAAAAACAGCTCTTTCTGCCTGTGGCTTTGATATGGTCGGTCTAGAACTTGACACTGTCATGGCTCAGCCTCCTGAATGCAGAGGCCACAGGTGGGCACGATAACACCTGGTTACCTTTTCTTTCTCTGGAGGTGGAACTGGGGGTTCCGTGCATGCTGGACCTGCAAGAGCAGGACTTGCTGAGCCTCATCTCTTCAGCCCCTGTTTTGTTTTTAAGAGAACATGCATCAAAAAGCCAGAGAGAGGAGAACAGGTAGTGTGGGAAAGTCTGCCTTCACATGGATGTCATTCCTGGTATTAGTTGTATGGAGCTCTGACTCCCTAGGAGTGCTGGGGAAGGGTTCAGGAGCCTCATATACACACATGGGGTACTCCATAGTTGACCTTCAGAACTGTTGGAGGGAGGGCTCAGAGACAGCCCCTGTAGGAATCCTGTGGGCAGCACTCTAGGTACCTTGTAGGCAGCGCATAGGTGGGCCAGTTGTGGCGAGCTGGTATTATTGTGTCTGGACTTAGTAGGTTTGGAGACAAAATGTTTGAGGGAATGGAAGGCTAAGCTGAGGTTGCATGCCGCCCTGGGTGAGTCAGGATCTGGCCTGTGTGGCTGAGTGTGGCCCCTGGGTCTGCTGGTCTGCACTGTCCGAGGGCAGGCACTTATGTAGGAAGGAATCACTTGAGTCAGGCATCCTGCTATCTGAGAGCCCTTTGCACAGGCCATTGATGATCTCAGCAGAAGACAAGGTGGGTCCAAATGCTTGACCTTGGTTGTTAGCTGGGAAGAGACCAGAAAGAGTCCTGGAGTGCCCAGATCCTGAGGCTGTATTGTATTATTGTTTGCTTATGTTTTACAAGGGTGAAATTATAGCAGGAGTGTACTCCCTCTTCAAACTCTGCCCCATGGGTACTGAGGTCTGTGTAGCTCTGAAGGTCCCAGCCAAAGGTGATCGAGCAGTAAGAGAGAGGCAGTGTGGGAAGTAGCTGTCACTGACCACAGTGACATGTTTGGAAATGTCTTTGCTGAATTCTTACATAAAATGGGTTCAGTGTAGAAACAGAGCCAATAGTAGGCAAAAAGGAGCCCTATGCCCTTTGATCTCCCTATCCAGGGAACCTGTCAGCCCCTACCTTACCTGCTCAATGCCAAGGACACAGGAGAGCCATAACAACATGGCTGCATGCGTTCATCTTCCCACCCTCTCCTGCTCAGCTCTAGTTTATGCACCAAGCTCATTCCTGCCTAAGCTGGTATGAAGGCTGTCACCTTCTGAAAAGCCCTTCCCCTAAACTTGCATAGCTCTAGAACTTTGAACTCTACCTAATTCTCATGCAAAGGACCTCACTGGAACCCCGCTGGCTGCGGTCTGGATGTCCTCCTGTTGCAGCTCCTAGGTGGAAATCCTACACACACACACACACACACACACACACTCATCTGCCCCAGGTGATGGCATTAGGAAGTAGAAGTAGCCTTACTGGCTAACCGTGTCTTCTGTCTCCACTTACCTCTTGTGAAAGACAAGCAACAGGTGCTTCCAATTGTTTAAAATGTATTTTTTTTTTAGAATTAAAAAATAAAAAATCCTAGGGGCAGAGGCAGCTGGAGAAATGGTTCAGCAGTTAAGAACACTGTGTTCTTTCAGAGGCCCTGAGTTTGGTTTCCACCACCCATGCCTGGCAGCTTATGACCACCTGTAAATCCACTCCAGGGGATCCAATGCCCTCTTCTATTTTCACATATATGCACACATAAATAAATATATAATAACTTATTTTTTTTTAATCTCGTAAGGCTGGATGTGGTAGCTCACGTCTCTAATCCCAGAACTCAGGAGGCAGAAGTAGGCAGATCTCTTATGACTTCAAGTCCAGCCTGGTTTACATAGTGAATTTTAAGCTAGCCAAGGCTACTCTATCAGTCAGGATTCTTTAGAGCAGTAGTTCTTAACTGGTGGGTTGTAACTCCTTTGTTAACCTCTAGCTCCAAAAAATATTTGCATTATGATTTATAACAGCAAAATTACAGTTATGAAGTTGCAGCAAACTCATTTTATGGTTGGGGGTCACCACAACACTGTATTAAAGGGTGGCAGTATCAGGAAGGCTTGAGAAGCACTGCTCTAGAGGAACAGAATTTATAGAACGAATCTTTATTCTCTCTATACATATATATGTATAGATATCTATCTATATAGTCATATATACATTTATATGTATGAGATTTATTAGAATGACTTATAAGCTGTGGTCCTGCTAATCCAACAATGGCTACCTATTGAATGGAAGGTCCAAGAACCCAGTAGTTATTCAACCTACAAGACTGGATGTCTCGGCTGGTTTTCAGTATACACTCAAATCCCAAAGAAGTAGGCTCTAATACCAGTGAAGGAAAGGACTTGCCAGCATAGGTGAGAGCTGGCAAAGGGGGTAAGCTTCCCTCTTCCATGTCCCCTACACAGGCTGCTGGCCAATGGTGTGGCCCAGATTAAAGCTATGTCTTCCCACCTTAAAAGATCTGGATTGAAAGTGTCTTTCCACCTCAAAGATTGGATTAGAAGTGGATCTTTCCTCTTTAAATTAAGCACATATCCCTCACAGGTGTGCCCCTCCATTTTAGGGTCGTAGTTAATTCCAGATGTAGTCAAGTTGACAATCAAGACTAGTGGTCGGATGTGCCTAGTGAAACGCTCAGCATCAACAAAATCCTGTAAGGAGGGGCCAGCTGACTGGAGTAGTGGGTAAAGGGACCTGACACCTGAGTCTGGTTCTTGGGACCCATGTGGTAAAAAGAGAGCATCAACTGCCACCTCTTGTCCTCTGACTTTCACACTTGGGCTGTGGCATGGCCGCCCCCACCCCGCAAACACACAAAATAAATAAAATGTATATCAAGTATAAAGATTCCAACAGGAGGCTGGGTATTAGTTGGTAAAGTATAGACGTGAGAGTCTGAGCTTAGATCTCCAGCAGAACCTAGCATCAGAAGGCTGGAACAGGAGGATCACCCACAAGTTCAAGGCCGGCTTGTGCTACACACACAGTAAGAGAACTCTTCTCAGCCAGTAAGCCACCCCGAGGAGCCAGGGAAGTGCAAGAACGAGCGAGCAGCAGCTTTGCAGGGGTAGAAAAGAACACTGAAGCTTCAGCCTGGCAGGCAGTCTCAGAGGAGGCTCAGACCGGTTTGTCTGGCTGGTGTGCCTTGATGCGAGTACCCACTTGAAGCTTCCAAGAAGGAAGTGAAGCATGGAGTTCCTGTACAGCCAGATCAGATCCCCAGCCCCTGAGCAGGAGAGGCGGCTTGCACTGCAGCCAGCCTCAGCATGCCTTCAGAGCTTTGGGGACAATGTCTCAGAGTTCTAGGATGCTTTGGTTTGACGGTCTTGCCTGTCACCTTTGTTTCAGGTCATGTGTGCTTTGAGCTGGGGAGGGATCCAGGGAGCAGACAATATTTAACTCTGCTGATGTCCTGCTGCTACCCATGATGCTCTGGTTCCAGGAAGTAGAGGATGCGGATTAATTTAATAATCGCTCTACAGCCCTGGGTGTAGGTGAGTCCTGCATTTCCAACGGTTCCCCTGGAGTCAGCTCTTGGTTCACCAGAGGCTGCCTTGGCCCTGGTTTAGAACCTACTTGGTCTTCAGGAGTCAGCAGACACCAGAAACTCAAGATGGTACTTGGTATAAAAAGCTATACATACATACATACGTACATACAAACAAATAGGCTGTTGGGGCCCTGCTTGGGATTCCCCCCCACCCCCAGAACTGGAAGGTGATAGGGGTCCCTCACGAGTGTCTGGCCATATGTCCTACTCTGCATCCCCCCCCCCCGTCTCACACTGGCACACTGGCAACCTGGTGATGCCAGGGGCAGGCTGTTCCCAGCCCACAGTCACCATCAACAGGCCCTGGAGGGCAGTGGCCTGAGGAAGACCATGTGCCCTGTACAGGCTTGATTTGAGGTGCGGGCAAACAAGTTGGAGTTGGCACCATAGGAGAGGGAGAGGAGGGAGGGGCAGTTGGCAAGGAGGATGCTGTGTCCTGAGCTCAGGCTGGTCACTGTCATAGCGGGCATGTCACTCCATAAGTATCAGATGTGGTCAGTGGGAGCCCTGGTCAGCTCCAGAGACTAAGGGGGTAGGCTAAAGAAAGATGTTTAGTGTCTTGGAACTAGGAGTTCTGTGAACTTTTGTGGGGTTTTAGGCAATGTCCACATCTTCTGCTTTCACTCCCAGCCTTAGAGGTAGCCCTGGGCAGGGAGATCAGCTTCTCTCTCCCTTGTCGTGTGGGACTCTGTGTCTGCTCTACCAGGCTTTTGTGCCAGGCAGGGTGGGAAGCATGAAGGGTGTGGTTCACCTCTAAGTGTAGCCCCTATAAAGGTCTTTCTGACCACAGCGAGGATGTCTGGCAGCTAGCAGGTGCTACACACACACACACACACACACACACACACACACCTCTACTGCCCCAAGCTCTACTGCCTACCCTAAGCTGCTACCCCACTAGCCATGTTTCTGTTCCTGGCCAGGCTGTGCCTGCATGTATGAAATGTGTCTCAAACCACAGTGACCCACTCACTCCCCTGGCTCCCAGGAGCTGACTCTGAAACATATTTTGCTCACTGCCTGCCAACAAGGCCCCTTTTAGACAGTTCAGCTATCTCCTCTTTGGCCTCCAGGGTAGCCCACCAAGGACATCCTGTGCAGTTTGCAGCCATGGTCCTTGGCTCTTCGTCATGATTTGGAAGTGTGCCTCCACGGAGCTGGAGAGATGATTCAGTGGTTAAGAACTCTTGCTGGACCTCTAGAGGACCTGTGTTTGGCTTCCAGCACCATGTTGGGTGGTTCACAACTCCCTGTAACTCCAGTTTCAGGAAATCCAATACCTTCTCTGGCCTTTATGTGGTTGGGGGGGGGGTCGCATATGTGTGCACACTATGCATTTTTTGAAAAGCATGTGTGCAAAATCTTTGGCAGTCTGTCCTTAAAAGGTGGAACCTGGGGACTGGGGATGTAGCTCAGTGGTTTAGCACTTGTCCTGCATGCGTGAGGTACTAGGTTCCATCCCCAGCACTGGACGGTGAGAAATTAGAGTCTGTCTTCTTCCTGCCTGTACTGAATGGCTTGTACTGTAAGGAAATATGTAAACAAAGTGAAGCCTGGGATGGGCTAAAGGATTTGTCTGTCTAGGCTGTGAAGCAGAGCAGGGATGACCTATTGTAAGTTGTCTGGCTGTCTTAGGGATTTACTGCTGTGAACAGACACCATGACCAAGGCATCTCTTATAAGGCAACATTTAACTGGAGCTGGCTTACTCAGGTTCAGCCCATTATCATCAAGGTGGGAACATGGCAGCATCCAGGCAGGCATGGGGCTGGAGGAGCTGAGACTTCTACATCTTCATCTGAAGGCTGCTAGTGGAAGATTGGCTTCCAAGCAGCTAGGATGAGAGTCTTAAAGCCCACACCCACTGTGACCACACCTACTCCAACAAGGCCACACGTCCAAATAGTGCCACTCCCTGGGCCAAGCATATACAAACCATCACACTGGTTTACAGCCACTGACTGTAAGTCATTCCTCTGGGTGCTATCTATGGTCATGTACAAGAAGTGAATCCCTAGGCACCCAGGTGAATACATGTGGACAGGAAGAGGAAGGAAGGAAGTTGAAACCCAAGATTAGAAATGTTGGGGGCTGGAGAGATGGTTCAGTGATTACAAGCATGTCCTGCTCTTGCCTAGGACCCAGGTTTGGTTCCCAGCACCTGTGTTGGGTACCTCACAACCATCGGTAATTCCAGTTCAGGTGACCTCATGCTCTCTTCTGACCTCTGCAGGCGCTTGCATGCTCGTGTTGCACATAAGGCGCATGCCTTTAATCCCAGCACTTGGGAGGCAGAGACAGGCAGATTTCTGAGTTCGAGGCCAGCCTGGTCTACAGAGTGAGTTCCAGGACAGCCAGGGCTATACAGAGAAACCCTCTCTTGAAAAACCAAAAAAGAACAATCATACACATACATAAAAATAAAATTTAAAAGATTTTTGAAAAGAAAGAAACACTTAAAATTGTGCTGAACACGGTAGTGCATATCTGTGCTTCCAACACTCAGGAAGCTGAGGCAGAATTTCTTTTTTGAGATAGCGTCTCAAGTAGCCCAGTCTGGCCTCACATTGGCCATGTAGCAATGAATTTCTGATCCTCTTGCCTCCAGCTCCCAAATGTTGGGGTAACCATCATGTGTCACCATGTCCAGCAGGAGTTTGCAAGGTCCCTTTGTGTCGTAGGTCCTGAGGTCTGGGTAGTATGGCCTCTCAAGTTGTGTAAAACTCATGGTTAAGTAAGAAGGTGAATAGAGTGTCCAGACCCTCTGTGGTAACTCAGAAAGCCTGTGTTCTCCTAAGAGCCTTCTGTGGTAGCCCCAGGCATGGGCTCTGATATCCAGGTGAAGGCAGCCTAAAGGTGGTCTGGATGCCAGTAATAGCTACCTAGCCCATGGCAGGATGTGGCCCCATTAGACCCCCTTAGGCCTTTCCTGTTGTCCTTGCAGACTTGAGATCCTACTACGAAAGTCAAGACTCAGGGAGGTTGTTAATGTCTGTGACCTGAGGTCACACTGTTAGGCAAGGCAGCTTTCCACAACAAACCTAGCCCCAGGGTAGCTCACCTTCCCAATGCACACGTACAGAACTTCCTGGCAGAGGTCTCTTCCTTGCCACATTCTCTATCAGCTCCAGCAAAGAGAAAGAGGTGACCTCAATATTTCACAGGCTCCTTCATGACTACAGTCATTCCAGAAGGAGGCAGGGCAGGCACAGGCAGCTCCATGCTCTGTGTGTTCCTCAGCTGCTTTCATCATGACTACAGCAAACCTTACCTTCCATGGCCCCGGGCAAGCTTTAGTCATTCTCTCCCACACCTTCCTCCTATCATCTCGGCCTTTGTCTGTCCCACAGGTATCTATCTGTCCATCTGTCTGTGCTCCATCTTTGCCTCCATCCATCTCTTACTCAGATCATTCTGTTGCTGCCCACCCTCCTTCCCCTATCTGTTCATCCCTCTCTTTGTCTCTGACTCATTCTGTTTCTGCCCAGCCTCCTTCCCCTATCTGTTCATCCCTCTCTTTGTCTCTGACTCTGGGATTAAAGGCGTGCGCCACCACTGCCCGGCCCATCGATCCGTTTCTACCTCTCTGACTTAGTTAGGGGTTTACTGCTCTGAGCAGATACCATTACCAAGGCAACTCTTATAAAGACAACATTTAATTAGAGCTGGCTTACAGGTCAGAGGTTTAGTCCATTATCATCAAGGTGGGAGCATGGCAGCATCCGGGCAGGCATGGTGCAGGAGGAGCTGAGAGGTCTACGTCTTTATCTGAAGGCTGCTAGCAGAATACTGGCTTCCAGGCAGCTAGGATGAGGGTCTTAAAGCCTCACCCACAGTGACACACCTACTCCAACAAGACCGCACCTTCTAATAGTGCCACTCCCTGGGCCAAGCGTATACAAACCCTCACACCATCCACTTTTCCTTGCTTATCTGTTCAGTCATCTATCTCCATCTGTTTTCTACCCATCCATCCATCCATCCATCCATCCATCCATCCATTTCACTCTCTATCCAACTTTCTTTGTCTACCTGTTCACCCATCTATCCATTTCTCATCCATCCATCCATCCATCCATCCCTCTCCTCCTTCATTCCCTCCTTCCTCTCCTCCCTACCTCTCTATTCATCCAACTGCTCACTGACCTGTTCTCATCTCACTCCACTTAACCACCCAGCAGCAACTCACCCTGAACTGTGTGCTGTGATTGTGGAGGAAGGCCAGCATAGGCCATCAATGTCTATGAGAAGCGCACAGCCAATGAGCAACCAGTACAGGCAGCCATACAGTCTAGGGCATGTGGTTTTGGTGAGCCTGGGTATATTTATTCAGAAGACAAAGTGCTAGAGAAATTAGGCTCTGGTGACTCAGAAAACATGACTGTCCCAGGGTCACCTTTCCAATTCATACTCCTTCTATTCTCCCTGCTAATCTGGGTGTCATGTGACTCTCCCTAGGGCAATATAAAGAAAAGCTTCTCCATGCCTGATATAGACAGCATCAGCATGCTCAGGCCTAGGTAAGATATTAAGACCTAGATGGAATGCTGAGGCCTAGGTAAAATGTTAAGGCCTAGATGGAATGATAGGGCCTAGGTAACTCTTACCTGGCTAGTCTGCCATTATAAGAAAACTTTGTCATTCTCATGCTCTAGTTGGTTACATATTCTGTTATGTTCTGTGCCTTTGGAAACCAATCATGATAGAAGTTGGTAGAACTGCTTTGTATAGTTACCCACAATAAGCTTGGACCTGAATCAACCCCCCAGCAGCATTTACTACATCTGTGTATGTGCTTTTATGGTACTTGCTTTTATAAGGTGTCCCCAGGATGGACTCCAACATAAGAGTGACACCTGCATCAACATACGAAATTATTTGGAACAAGACTTCCATTTTGAGTAGGGGTTGAGTAAAGTTGAAGTTCCCAAGACCTCCTTGGGAAGTAACATCCTACTTGGCCGAAAGAGACATGTATATGGGTAGCTGACATCCTGGTTGGCAAGTTAAGACATGAATGTTAGGCAAGGCAAGTCACCTGCCACAGTTGAATACCCCAACAAATAAGCAAAGACATTTTTCTAAGGAAATCCCCTATCCCTAAACCCTGATTGGTGGAAGAACTTGGCACAGATATTTGTATATCTCAGGCTTTAAAAGATCCTGTAGGATCTTGACTCAACTCCACAGTCAGCCCCTGAGTCTGACCTGTGGCCCTGATCAATCAGTCTTGGGATGTGGCATTCAATAAACCACCCTATTTGACTGAGCCTGGTGTTTGAGTGCAGTGATTCCCAGACCCCAACAAGAAGACCAACGAAAGAATTCCACTCAAATCCAGATTGATGAATCTATACATTTATTGGGATTATTTACAAGAAACTCAAAAGGCATTTATGCTTCTGGGAAATCTTACCCTGTTTTGTAAAAGCAACTTTTATTCACTAGATGTGATTGTTGTCTCAGAGGCTTACTGCTGAATAAGCTCATCCTTTCTAGTTCTTTCTGTGCTTTGGTTGGCTGGTTCAACTCAACTGTTCTGACTCAAAACTTCTCTCCAAGTTGACTGGTTCAATCTGGCTTCTCTCAGCTTCTGACTGAATTGTTCTTCTCAGCCTCAAACTAACTCTGGCAATTTGTTCTAATCTGACTGCTTCTCATTCTCTGGCTCGTTCTGTCTTTTCCTGCAGCCTGTCTCTGCAAAACTGTCCCAGTAAAAATGCCCCACACACCTTTTCTCCCTGCACTGCTCGTAAGTAGCCTTTCCATCCTCTCTGTTCTCATGAGAGATGGGCGAATCCTATCTCTGACTCATTCTGTCAGATCTTCTTCTGATTCGTCACTTTGCCCTTCAATTAGATGTCACTTTCAAGCATGGCTGTTTCCTTCTACAAACTAACTTTGCCTTCATTGTTTGGGAGTAAAGGTGTGTGCTAAGACATACATTGAAGTTAGAGAATAGCTTAAGTAATAGTTCCCTCCTTCCTCCAGCATGTGGGTCCATGAGATCAAACTCAGATTGTTAGGCTTGTTAGCATGCAGGCACCTTTATCCATCGAGCCATCTTGTCAGCCTAGCTATTCATCTCTTGAAGTAACTCTGTTACATAGAATGACAGCTTGCAGACTGCTTAGTTAGAGTCTAGACTGGAGTTACTTGATGTCTTAGTTACTATTGCTAGGAAGGGACACAGTGACCAAGACAGCTCTTATTTGTTAAAAAACATTTAATTTGGGGGTTGCTTATAGTTTCAGAGGTCTAGTCCATTATCACGGTGGGGAGCATGGTGGCACACTGACAGACAGACATGATGGCACACTGACAGACAGACATGGTGGTACACTGACAGGCATGGTGGCACACAGACAGACATGGTGGTACACTGACAGACATGGTGGCACACTGACAGACATGGTGGCACACTGACAGACATGGTGGCACGCTGACAGACATGGTGCTGGAAGAGTAAATGAGAGCTGCATTGTGATCCATAGGCAGAGAGAGGGGGAGAGTGAGACAGACAGAGAGACAGAAGACAGAGACAGAGAGGGGGCTCTCTGGGTTTGGCAAGGGCTTTTGAAACCTCAAAGCTTACAAACAAGGCCACACCTCCTGATCCTTTTAATCATTTCAAACACTCCCTGGTGATTAAGCAGTCACATACATGACCCATGGGGTCCATTCCGAGAAAGAATGATTCCACATCATTTTTACACAGGTGCACACCACCTGCTAGCACACTAGGAGGCACACACTGATAACTTATTTGTGCCTATTTATACAAATGCTGCTTGTGGGTATGCCAGATCTCTCCAGGAACACCAGACTTATGAACTTATCTACTAAATAAGATGGAACCCCTCACCTGGATCTCTAAAAGGTGCACCCAAGACTAGAGTGGCCTGTCACTTGGCCCCAGCCTTTTCTACAGGAATTTTGCCATAGTGAGGACTCAGCCTCTGTCTCCTGCTTCAGCATCCTCTGCCTGTGACACAGCCTACTTCAAACTGGCTCTTCCAGTGGCCTCTACCTACTGTGTCTGTACCTGCATCTCCTAAGACTTATCCTGTCTCTACAGACTTTCGTCTGTGTCCTTATGAGCTCTCTACCTCTGACTTCAGGAAGCTGGACTGAATTCTTTCTCAGCTTCCCTTCCCCCCTTTTTAAAGATTTATTTATTTTATTTATATGAGTACACCGTCGCTCTCTTCAGACACACCAGAAGAGGGCATCAGTTCCCATTACAGATGGTAGAGAGCCACCATGTGGTTGCTGGGAATTGAACTCAGGACCTCTGGAAGAGCAGGCAGTGCTCTTAACAGCTGGGCCATCTCTTCAGCTCTTTCAGCCTACTTTTAAAGTGTGCGTGTGCGTGTGTGTGTGTATGTGATAACCGAGAATGGAATAAAAGAATCTGTGATTGCCAATGGCCACAGCAGCAGGCAAAATCAGGATTACTTGGCAAATCATTGCCAATGAATCTGACTTGTAAATTGAGGCGGTGTCCATCTTTGTTTCAGACATTGTGTGCTCAGGGCTCATTTTAGGTAATCTTAGGGTGAGAGAGGCCTCAAGAGACTCATGAGCCTCCTGCATCATGAGGGACACTACTAGGCCCACTCTTGAGAGTCTCCTGTGGGTTGTCACAGCTGCTCTGCTTCATAGCAATGGCCATGCCTAACTGGGAGCAGCAGCCGCTGACCACACCAGTCCTTGCAATCACTTCTGGGCTCTTCCTGGTTGTCAAGGGCTCTCTGTCTCACTTACAGCACGTCAGGCCTCTAGGGCAGGGACTAGGTGGTTGTGTTTACTGAGGTGTCCCACGCTTTGGCACCTGGCATGTGTTGGTTGCACGCGTCAGGAGCCTGGACAGGTGGGCTGCTGTCCAGGAACGATGACACAGTTAGAAAAGTGTAGGTGGACAATGGCATCTGGTCCTGACTGTGATAGTTGAGGATAAACACTAAGACTGGCAGAGAGAGAAAGGTGTCTGGAATAACTGGGGTCTTGGGACCTAGTGTCAGTGTGGATGCCCTAACCACTGGCAATGTGGGACTGAAGGGGCCCGGTTCTCTCAGGTAGACAGGGTGTTTTAGGTTCCCTCATTATCTGAGGTCCTAGCTTCTTGAGTGTAACGTCTGGCTCAGCTGCCTCTCTAGAGCAACCCAGCCTCTTGACCTTCTGTTAATGAATTTGGCTGACAATTCTGCAGAGACCTAGCTGGAACTTGCTCTGTGTGCACACAGATTTTGTGGATGCAGAAGCAGAGGCATAGGGAGCCCAAAGACCTTGTCTCAAAGCCAAATGGCAGCGTCAACTTCCAACCAGATGCTGAGCCATATCCCTCTACAGGCCAGGATGGACATCAAGGTTGACCTTGGACAGGCTACTTTCTGGCCCTTTCTGCCCTCTGCCCTGTGCTGTGGCAGCCAGCACTGCCGACTTGTCTAAAAGTAGACAAACTGTCAGGGTGAGGGGTCATCCCTAGTTTGAAACTAGCCTGTTCAAGGCCAGCCTACAGAGAACAGAAAAACAGGTGGACACGTGGCCTCCCAATGCCCTGTCCTGAGGGCCATTCAGACAGAACTGCTGAGTGTTCCATGTCAACATGCCCCTTCCCTTCATTTGGCAGCTCTCTGTCCCTAAGGCCCCTGTAGGGCTGCGGCCTGGGTCTCTGAGCCCCTGAACTGAACTAGCAGAGCTAGCCATAGAGACAAGGTTACTGTTCCTGCATGGTCTGGCCGCCATCAAATGGTATGACTCTAAGATAGTGATTGCCTCAGGCAAGTCCCCTTTGGGGTCTTGGTGACTCCACAATTAGAACAGGCCGTTGCCTCTTAGAATTGGAGGTGAACTCTAGAGTGGGGTACATCTCTGAGGGGCCACTGTGTATGCCGTCACCGTAAGCAGTTGGAAGTCTGGGATATAGTCTGAATCCGAGAATAGAGGCAGACATTGGTCTCAGAGTTGGCTACCTCCCATGACCTCTCACATGCTTTTCTGATGCTTGGGTCATTGGCACCACGAACCTTGCGGGGCATGTGAGTGTGGGCATCAAAATAGCCTGTTAAACAGTCTCTCTCCGCCTCTGCTCACAGGTATTTAAGATCTGCAGAATTTGTAGGAGCCGGCCAGTGTGGCACAGACAGCAAGACCAGGGCTCTTCTCGTTTTCCACGCTGTCCATGGATTTTGTTGCTGGGGCCATTGGAGGTACAAGACTTGGATAAGGGGGCACAGGAGTTGGAGAGAGTTGGGGGTGGTGCTTTTGTGAGTGTGTGTGTGTGTGTGTGTGTGTGTGTGTGTGTGTTAAGTGGGAGGGAGTCCTAGGCAGTCAGGCTTTGAGCAGACCCCTGGCTGGACCATGGGTTCCCACATGTTCTTGAAGACCAGGCAGGATTCTGAGCCAGTCTAGAGATTCCTGGCTTGGGAGCAGGAACTTCACCCTGTGGGGCGAGATGGTTGGGGCCCTGGGTGTGGGTGAATGAGTCCTGGGGAGAGATAGAAGGTTCCAGGGAAGAACCGTGTACCCAGGAGTTCTATTTGCAGGGAAGCTAAATGTATAGAGCAGGCCCAGCTGGATGGTTCTCTAGTCCACTGAGACCTACTGCTAATGTCTAGCCCCCTGAGGCTGAAATTGTCTCCCTCCCAGAAGAGATGACAGAGGAGAGAGGTGCTGCCTGCTGGACTCCATGAGCCATTGATCCTCAGGCTGTGTAACTGTTTTGAGTGAGGCAGCCTTGGCCCTGAAGCTATTGTGAAATAGCTGTGGGTGGCTCTTTCTCACTGTTGGGAACAGCCTGGAGGAAAGACAGTTCTAGCTTCAGGGAGGACTGGCTGGGTCTTGACCTTCACCATCCTGAGGCTGGCTACTCCCCTGAGCGTTAGTGTCACAGGAAGTCACATCCTCCATATAGCCACAGGAAAAGTCCTAGTCAGGGCATCCTTGCTCTGTGCTGGGCCTGGGTCCCCAGTCCTTTCCTGAGGAACTCTAGATCTAGAGGTGGCTGTGGAATGTGGAGCATAGCCACGAGGCCATATGACAGAGATCCTGATCAGCATGTTTCCGGGAAGAGGCACAGTGAGGAGGCCTAAGAGAGGAGGGCTTTGAGGGATAGATACGAGTTGGTAAAGTGTCTGAGAGATAGAGAAGGCTGTTGTATTCGAGGTTCCTGTCAGGCACTCCCACCCCCAGGAATTCGCTCTTCTACTTCCCCATGGGTCTTGTCATCCTGGGTATCCTTAGCATCCTCACGCAGGGGTACAAAGCTCAAGCATTTCATTGGCCCCTGAGTTTCCTCAAGGTTGTGCTGGTTGTAGATTTGGAGGCCCTCGTGCTGGAAGTGTCGGGGCAAGGAGGGCATCATAGATCTCCTGGTCCAAAGCCAGGGTGGGCACTACCAGCCTCTCTGCAAGAAGAGTTAGCAGCTGTGTCCACTGTCTTCAGGTAACCATGCCTCAGGCAGGGTCATGGTTACTTAGTGGACAGTTCCCAAGGCTCTGACCACCAAGTAGCCCCACTGCCTGGGTGCTTAGAGAATAGTAAGCAGTTCTGTTGTACAGATAGCCAGAAGGCAAGGAGTTGCAATTTCGTAATCCTCTCCGAGACATGACCCCCAGCGGCTTAAGGAGCTCCTGCAGACTCTGCCACCTCCCTCCCATGCTTGGGCCTCTGGGGGAGTTTGTGCAGACCATAGCAACGGTGCACACTGTCACCTTCGGCAAGTGGATCCAGGCAATGCTGGATCTGTAGTGACCTAGGCAGGGGTCTGGGCTGCCCCCTTGGCCTTTGTTTAGAATGTGTCTTTCCCTGAGCTCTGGGATGTGTGGGTGTCCATCTGGCTTCCACACAAACCCTGCACAGGCTGAGGCTTGAGGGCAAAGTTTACCTGGCTCAGAGACAGGGTCAGCCAGAGTGGAGCCAGGTGTTCTCCCAAAATTTGATGTCAGAGGGGAGGCTGAGGAATGTTCTTGGCATGGGCAATGGGAATAGGCACTGTTGGGCCAGGGTGGGGAGTGTCTAACAAGCTTAGTAGGTGCATCCTGAGCCTCAGTTTCTCACCTGGAAAACAGAGGATGCAGCTGGAGGTGGGGGAGAGGGGCTTACCCGAGGCTACCTCCTCCATTCCTTGGGATGAATAGGCTCTCACTGCTGACAGGGCCACCTCCTGGGGCTTCACGGGTTTCTCTGATTGCCTTGCAGGAGTCTGCGGTGTTGCTGTGGGCTATCCTCTGGATACAGTGAAGGTACAGCAAAGACCCTGCCTTGGTTTAGATGGTGCTCAGTGTCTCTGGTCCCCAGCTCTGGTCCCCAATGCTAACAGGACCTAACCCTTCCCCCAGCTCTTACTCCAGTACTATTGACTGTTTTCCATGGCCCTTGGGACTGTCAGTCTCTCTCATCCTGTGCCTTATTTTAGAAGGGGCTCACTGTCCCCACTCAGTCTACAGCAGCATGCGTCACCATCAAGGGGCAGAGCCGAGGCTTCTATTGACTTGACCCCAGACCCAGAGCCAGCCCTTCCTGAAGCCTTCTTCCTCTTCTGCAGGTCAGAATCCAGACTGAGGCCAAGTACACAAGCATCTGGCACTGCATCCGGGACACATATCGTCAAGAGCGGGTAGGACTGGGGCCCGATGATACAGTGGCACTTGCTAGTGATACCCTTCCCCTTCAGCCCTAGCCTGTCGGCACTCCTAGCAGGGATGATTGTGGCCAGTCCAGTGATCCCTCTGAGGCCCAAAGCTTGAGCACCTTGGATATTTATAGGGAAAAGAACCAAGTCCCTGTCTCCAGGAGAGAGAACACAGGGGTAACTGTGTCCCATCCAGGAGAAGGTCTTGAGGATGCTATGCAAGTGAACTTGGGGCTTGGTGCAGGCAGGGGTTAGCTGACCATCACATTGGTTCAATCATCATGGCCAGGCAGTTGTCTCTTCAACCCCTCACCCGACCTCAAACATGGCCAAGTCCTGGACCCCTAAGTCTGGAGGCGCTGGCGTAGGCAAGGAAGATGGTGGTTAGCCCCAGCAGTTTCAGTGCCAGGACTTTTTCTCTTGGCTGGGTCCTGTCTTCACTCTGTCTCTATCCCTCAGGTGTGGGGCTTCTACAGGGGCCTCTCACTGCCTGTGTGCACAGTGTCCCTGGTGTCATCTGTATCTTTTGGTACCTACCACCACTGCCTGGCTCACATTTGCCAATTCCGGTACGGTAGCACCGATGCCAAGCCCACCAAGGCTGATATTACACTCTCAGGATGTGCCTCTGGCCTTGTCCGGGTGAGTAGAGGCAGTTGAGGGTGGAAGGGTGTCAGAGCCCCCCAGGGAGTCTGAATCATACCTCCCAGCAGGTGTCAAGACTGAGGCTCTGACAAGGTAGACCCTGCAGGGCATGGGGACTGTGGAGAGGAACTGGGATCCTGCCTGGGATAGGCTAGGCTCCCTCCCAGCATACTTTAATGGAGAGGAGGTAATGGCCATAAAGACCCTCTCTGTTGGTGTGAGGACCCAGAGAGCTAGCAGTTATGTGTTTGTGACCTTCCAGCTGGGAGGGCTCCATCGTCAGGGTGGCCATGAAATGCCTGAACATCACCCAGTGTTACCATGGATACTTGGCATCCCTCATCCCCAGTGGAGATGGAGCATCAGGCACCACAGATGAGAATAGGGCAGGCAAGTGCAACTGATGTCCCTCATAGGCCATGATGAAGCATGGATGAGTCCTCGATTCTTAGAGTCCCATGGGCCGAGGGGCTAAGTGTCACACTTACTGTATCCAGTGCAGAGACCAAAGGCTGATAAGCCTAGCCAGCCAGGCTTGAGCCTCTCTGAGCTGCCATCACATCTGCAAGAGGTGGATGAGAAGGAAGGCCAGACCCAGGGTGGAAGGATCTGACCCATCTGAGTGCCACAGTGACCACCATGCCTTGCCTTTAGCAGTATGGCGTCATCACAAACTACTGTGTCGATTATAGTCTTGAATTTAGTCACATTCACTTAGCAGCCGGCAGGTGTTGAGCCAGTACTCTCAGATAGGAAAGAGGCAGAAGGCCTTGGCTTTGGCCTTAAGTGGGCTGAACTGGCTTTGAACTCGGCATCATCAAACCCCTGGGACCAGCTAGCAGCCGCTTAGGGTCTGAGCTTTCAGCACTGCCCTGGTGGTCAGAGCCAATCAATCAGTGGAGGGCTGGGTCCTAGAGTGTGTGGGCAGGCTGTGGGCTTGTCCTACTCTCTTTCCTCCCTGTCCTAGGTGTTCCTGACGTCACCCACTGAGGTGGCCAAAGTCCGCCTGCAAACACAGGCTCAAGCTCAGACACAGCAGCGGCGGCCCTCAGCCTCCTGGTCACCTGTGGCTCCCGCTTCGTGTCCTGCGCCCACTGCTTGCCTGGAGCCCAGGCCTAAGTACAGTGGGCCGCTGCACTGTTTAGTCACAGTGGCCCAAGAGGAGGGGCTACGGGGACTCTACAAGGGCAGCTCAGCTCTGCTCCTTCGTGAAGGCCACTCCTTTGCCACCTACTTTCTCTCTTATGCTGTGCTCTGCGAGTGGCTCACCCCTGCTGGCCATAGCCAGCCAGGTGAGTGACAGGTGGAGGGTGGGTGGGGTTGGCCCCTGTGGCATGGGGACTGGGAGTGGAATCTGCATCGTGGAAGTATATCTTTAACCCAGGCATGCTTGTACATGTGGTCTCTCAGGCTGCATGTGCAGCTCGCTGATACCAAATCAAGCTAAGCTGACCTATCTACCTGCCTGATTTTTAAGTAGGGTTTTCTGAGGGGTGTGTGTGTGATTATCCAGTGACTTTGTGCTAGAGAGGTTTACCTTGACTCAGTGAGTTTCCCTGGGCTGGGTCCTGTCTCTAAGAAGCTTGCAATAAAGTACTATCACTGTCTCTCCTACAGATGTCCTAGGTGTGTTGGTGGCTGGAGGCTGCGCTGGGGTCCTGGCCTGGGCTGTGGCTACCCCCATGGATGTGATCAAGTCACGCCTGCAGGCGGATGGGCAGGGCCAGCAGCGCTACCGGGGCCTCCTACACTGTGTGGTGACCAGTGTTCGGGAGGAGGGTCCCAGGGTGCTCTTCAAGGGACTGGCACTCAACTGCTGCCGTGCCTTTCCTGTCAACATGGTGGTGTTTGTGGCATATGAGGCTGTGCTGAGGCTCACTCATAGACTGCTCACATAGGCACCAGTGAGCAGCATCTATGTCACACAGCAGCTGGAGTCAAAGGGAGCATGGGTAGGCTCAGGATCCCACAGGGCTGTCACTGGAACAGCAGAAGGCCTTCTGTGCTGTGACTTAGGGGAAGCCCGAGCTTCGCCAGCCCAGCTGCTGACCACAGAGTCAGGGAGTTAATCTGCCATCTGCTTGGGAGTCACAAGTTAGGATTGTGTGGGTCTCCTTGATGAGGACATATGTCACTCAGAATCACTTGTCACCAGACAACTGTTCATTCCTGCTTGTACCGCCATGCCCACACCCATTTCAGAGCATACCCTCACCAACCCCTCTGGATGCTAGGCCAACCTCTAACCCCAGTTCCACTCAACATCTATCGATTCACACTGTCCCCTTAGAGGCAGGCTAGGGACTAGACAGCAAGCTGAGCCATCTGGATACAGGCTGAGCTGGTTCCCTGTCCTAGGCTGCTCAAGAGGGCCCACTGTTCTCATTGACCGAGGAATTGGTGCAGGGCATTACCATCAAATACCCACACTGCCTGTAGGTGCTGTGCTGGCCACATGAAGATCCTGGAACCTGGTTCAGGAGTGGCTGTTAATAAATGATCCTGTGGTTGCTCAGCTGCGTTGCTCTGTGGTCTGTGGGGTCCCGGCCTTCCTACCTTGTGCTCATCCAGTGCCCTCGTGAAGCCTGTGTGCTCATGGTGGGAGAGGTGTGGAACCTTGGCCCTGGTGGCTAAGATGGACCAGAAGTCTTACTTGGGTGGCTAAATGCTCACTGTGTAGAGGATCACTGTGAAACCCTGCATAGCACTTGGGCTGGCTTTACTTCTTTTACTTTCTGGGCTGTGTAGTTCTTTTCTGTGTCATCACCAGGTTAAAGAATGCACCAAGGATGGGAAGGAGCTGGGTACCTTACAAAGGTTTTATGAGCCAGTGGCTTGGAGGGCAGGATAGGAATGGGTCTACCCTCAGGCACATAGTGAGATTAGCTTGTGCTTCTGAGGTCCCAGTCTCCCTCTCTAGGCACCCTATGGCTTCCAATGACCATTGAGAGTCAGGCTGGAGTACAGTGAGCCCACTCACTGGGTCTTCACAACAGTCCTGTGGTAGGGCTGGCTGATACCTGCTTTAGCAGTGCATGTTCAGATGCAAATGTCTTTTTTTTTTTTTTTTTGGGGGGGGGGGGGTAGTCCAGTGAAACTTTCCAGTTTCTAGAAGGGGCAAGATCTGTTTCTGGGTCAACTCTCATCAGTGCAGGTCTTTGGCCACCAGATCTCGTACACATGGCTCTTGCCTGAAAGATCTCCCGGTCTGTGTGATATCTCCTGGGCCTCTTCTCCTTCAGAAAGGTCTTCTGGTCTCACTACCTGGGCACTCTGGGCTCCTCCCACAGAGCCTGGCTTGCTGGCTGGTTGCTTGTCTGTCCTATCCCCAAACTGGGAGCTACCCAGGACCTCTCAGCTTCAGGTAAACAAGGGAACAGAAGCCTTGCAGTAAGGTCTTGGTTATGATGAAAGCCACAGAGCTTCCAGATGGGTTGGGAGACTTCAGGAACTGGGCATGTCTCCAGCCACAGCCTGGAGGGAAGGCTGTCCAGCCATCCTTTGTGGACATCTAGGAGGGGCAGACAGATACACAAGATACAGCTGCTGTGGACTTTTGAACAACACTCTCTTCACCTCATTGGGGTCACGTAGTCTGTCCAGCCTTTGTGATCTCTTCCAGTTTCTCTTTAAACAATTTCAATTACTGTGTAGATTTAAGAACTGATTTGTGTGCATGCACCCATTCCGCTCCCATGCTTCAAACATGGACTTAGCACTCCAGATCTCTTGAATTGCAATCTTGAAGCCCTGTGGTTTTTGTTTCTGAACTTGAAAGTTCACCTAGCTTAGGAAGGTAAAGATGCTGGACATTCTGGGCCAGTGCCTGGAAAAGGACAAATAATAAAATATCTCCAAAGTCATCAATCCTGACCCTGTCAGGTCCACTGGTGCCCAATCATTCTGTTTTTTATTTTTATTTTTTTATTTTTAAAGTTTTTTAAACAGGGTCTCATTATATGGTCTCTTGGCTGGCCTGGAACATGCTATGTAGACCAGGATGGTCTCAAACTCAGGCATCTTGTCTGTTTTTGCCTCCTAAGGGCTGAAATTAAGGATGAGACACCACAGCTGGCATGTCACTAATTCTGTTGTGGGAGGTGAGCTCTTGGCTCTCATGTTCCATGATCACAGGGCTCAGGGCTGTGCTCTGGTTCTTGCTGACCCCAACTACTGAGCTGCTAGCCCAGCCTAGGTCTTCAGGCTGCCACTGGTGAAGGAAGTGACTTAGCAGGAAAGGCCTGGAGCTCACTGTATAGCCCAGGCTAGCACATTCTTATTGTCTTCCTGCCTCAGCCTCTCAAGTGCAAGGATTTTAGGCATAAAGTTACCATCCCTGGCCTCACTCCTGCTTCCAGAAGCAGCTTCAGAGAGAAGGAGCTGGCTGCCTCTGAGTAACTCACTGGAGAAGAGCTGGTCTCCCTACAGGGCTACCTCAAGAAGAAAAATCAAGGCTGTAGCTCTTTTCCAGTGAGAGCTAAAAGCTGCCTTTGAGTGCTCCCACAGTGTGTGCTGGCTGCAGACCTATGGGCCCAGGAGAAGGGCCAATAGTGTAACTCTGGGGAGTTTCACCAAGGCCTGCTTACTCCTGGATACTTTTCTAGATGGGAGCTATCATCTGTTCCTGTCAGAGGGGCTCACACCCCTATCTGTGTGATACAGATGCCCCTTAGAATGAAGGCTGTTTTTCCTGGAATTCTCTGAACCATGTGGTACTGAACACTATTCCCAGGCTGCCCCCATTAAATAGCCTGTGGAACCTTACAGGGAGCTCAGAGAGACCACAGGTTTTTCACAAATGTGGCAGTGGGTATGGCAGACCTGAAGCTACCCTCACTCTGACAAGCAGCAGCCTTGGGCATCACCTCTGTGCATTCTTACATGGAGGAGATGGAGCTCCCAAGAGGCCAAGTGACCACCCAGTTGTGGCTGATGGGGGATGGGATGGCCTGGGTACTCATTCCTCCCTGGGCTCAGGACCCCACCTAAGCCATCAGATGCTCTGGCTGGTAGTCAATGACAGCAATGTCTCTCCCCTCATCTGCACACCAGAATGTTCTGTGCGTGCAATGGTACTTCAATGCCAGGGCATCGTTTTGAGTGGCATTGGTCATCTTGGACCACAGCGAGAGAGCAAGGCAATCCTCTGTATGTTTTGTCACCTTTGGCCACAGCCAGCTAGGTGAGGTGTGGGCCTGGGAAGTGTGGCCAGTCTAACGGGGTGGGACCACGAGAGGAGCCCATGTGAACTTCATACCACACTCTGACACCCTCATAGGCTGAGTCAACCTCAGTGTTCTCAAGACTCAATCAGAACAGACTGCTCGGTAACAAAGTCACTGTCTGGCCTTGTCGTGTTTGGACAAGTCATGTTTGCCTACTTGCAAGTGAGGACAGGTGGGTAAGGTGAAGCCAGGTTCCATTATGGCTGGGTCTCCCTGCATCGCTGGTGGCCCAGCTCAAGCCTGTGCTCCTCACTTCATTATCCTTCCTGAGTACCCAGCTACAAGTGGTAGTCACATGCACATAGACCCTTGTTAGGCTGTTAAGACTGTCACACAAGGGGGAAGAGCAATCTCAGCGAGGAGGGTGGCTTCTTAGGACAAGTGGCTCCCACAAAATGATCCCTAGGAGCCTGCCTCTAGGTACCATGGGATTTCACAATTGCATTTTCTGAAGTGTTCTCCTCTGGCAAGGGGAACGGCTACAGCCTTAGTAGTAGGTGTAGTGTGTAGTCTGCAGCCGGTCCACGTTCCTCTGCTTGGACAGACAGTGACAGAGACAGGAGCACAACAACGTTTATTATTTTTTGCCTGAAAATGATGCAAGGACAGAACACTCAGAGTGGCTCTTGTGCCTTCAGAGAGGACAGATGCGTCAACCAGGGGCTTTCCCTGAGGTACGGCTTCTGCTTTCTCAAGACTCTGAGTGGTAGCTCATTACATACAGCCAGCCCAGAGGGAGAAGGCTGGGGCCTGGATGGCTGCTGTTCTTTTCTGTCTAGCTATGGTCCACCGGCCTGAGGCATGGCCAGCACATTGTTCTGGCCTGCCCTCCACTTCAGTCAAGTGTCAAAGCAAAAGCATCTGCAAAGGCAACAGACTGTCCTTAGAGTCTGGTGGTCGGGAGAAGCCACCACTGGGTTTTACAAGGTGGAGTCTGGGCCATCTGTGGGACAGTTAGTACACTAAGGGTAACAAGCATGATTCTGGAGTAGACAACACGCGTGATCTGGAGTTTAGTTACCTCAGCCTCAAGGTTCACCCACAAGACTCAGGTTAGTAGAAATGACCTAGTCTGCTCCATAATCAGTGTTAAAAGCACAGAGCTGAATTATCCACCCAGCTTTGTGGCGCAGGAGACTGAACCCAGGGCATCATGCATGCTAGGCAAGTGCTCTACTACTGAGCTACACCTCCAGGACAAAGCTGAGAACTTACTAGTTAAGTATAAAGCAAAGCTTGTACATATTACATGTGTCTGTGTCTGTGTGGCGTGGGCTGGAGCAGCGGTGTGTCCCACCACATGCCTCCTTGTCAGCTTTTCACTGCAAGCTTTCACAGCTTTTCAGTTTTACAATAATGACATTCTGACTCCACAGAAGCAGAATCAAACAGATTACTACAGGATCTTGCTAGGTAGCCCAGGCTGCCTCAGAACTTGTGTCTTAGCCTCCTGAGTACAGAGATTATAAAGTGTGTACCACCATGACCAGCTGAGCACACACACTTAAAACAAAACAAAACAAAACAAAACAAAACAAAAACCAATTGGAATACATTTTAGAATTTGATGTGGAACCCTAGGCTGCTGGGTGGACAGTCCTCTGTGGGCCAGGGAGGCACCACCTCTGGGCTCTTTGTGGGAGAGATTCCGGGCTGGGTTTCTATCTTACCACACAACATTAGCATCACCTGATCACCCTTAGCAAACAGATGGAGAGACATCACAGAAGAAACAGCATCCAGAATGCACAAGTGCATAGAGACCCAGGTCCAGGAATTACCACGTGACAGAAGCCTATTGGGAGTGTGACTTGATCTGACAGGGTGGGATCACGGACAGGTTTGTCACAGGAAAGAGGCATTACTGGAAGTGGAAAGACAGCTGCCGGGGCACCATGAACTCCTTCACTGTTTCCTCCGTGACAGCCTTGCGTCGGGCCTGGTGCTCTGCAATCAGGGGCTGAAGGACATCTATGAGCGTCTTCTTGAGCTCCCCAGTGAGCATGGCTCCGCTGGTGTAATCCTGCAGGAAGGCAGATACTATGAGCAGTGGCTTGTGTGCCCACGCCCTCCTTCCCTGAGCTCTAGGTCAGCCTATGTCCCTTTATGAGCTATGTTGAAAGTGTCACAGTAACCTGGGTCTTACAGGACATTAAAATGTCTTGTATCCTGTGCCCTGGCTCCTTTCCTTCATGTCTGTTTTATCTTCTTTTATTATTAAATGAACCAGAAGCCCTGTTTTCTAGTGATAGACATAAAGGGAGTGCCTGTGGATGGGAGGGGAGTGAGGTGGAGCTGGAGGGGTGGGGGGAGGGAGACCATCGTCAGAATATATTGTCGCCTAAAAGACAGGGAGAACTGAAGGCAGCTTCCGGCCCGTCAGCTCCTATGTGCCCTGACACCTTTTCCTGACTGTGCCACTCTTTAAGTGGACAAAACAAAGACCTAAAACACAGGTGGCAGCAAGCTGTGAAAACTGCACAGTTCCACACCACGGGCACTGACCTGCTAGTGAGTGGGTACCTCCTCTGAGGGCTTTCCTGTGAGTGTCATGTAGCTCTCTCTAGCTGGCTTCTCACTGCTACTTTCCTTCACTATCCTTGGCATTGGTTCCTGTGTCACTAAAACCCTTTAAATACTTAGTCCCATAATCCAAGCACTCAGGTAGCTGAGTCAGGAGGATTGTTAGGAGTTTAATGTAAGCCTGGTCTATACAGGGAGTCCCAAGACTACACAGTGAGATTCTGTCTTAAACAATAACCACCAACGACACCCCCACAGTGGTCAGTACCCCAGATGGCTCTCACCATGGTCAGTGCCCCCGTGACGGCTCTCACCGTGGTCAGTGCCCCAGAGACGGCTCTCTCTGGCTTCCACTCCACAACAGTTCATGTTTGCACATTTTTCTGCTGCTGTTTCTGTGTCTTTGGGTGAAAAGCTGTTTTCTATTCCATAGGATTTCCTTGGAAAACATTCTAAGGGCAAGGCCCTGCTTGCCCCAACCTGCTCCCTGAGAGGCTGACCTGGGGCCGTGGACACCTAAGCCAGCTGCCAGTATGCAGTTTTACCTGCATTTCTCTACAGATAAGGAAGACAAACGTCTTTAGGCTTGCACTTTGGTGAACTATTGAAGGACTCTTCCCATGTGGTAATAATCTGAGTGATCTTGTTCTGTTTTACACATAGAACACTCTATGGCTTTCTGGCCATCTTTGTGTAGGGACTATGCTCATCTTCTCTGTATTGTTCCAATTTTGGTTTATATGCTGTTGAACTGAGCACCTATTCTGTTTTTTTAAATATAACATCTTGCTATGTAGCCCAGGCTGTCTGGGAATTTATAATCTGCCTGCTTCAGCCTCCTGAGTAGTTAGGTCTGAAAAAGTAGGAACCACTGAGCCTGGCTCAGCCCAGGCCACCGAGGACACTCCAGCAACTCCCAAGGTCTGGCTGGGCTGTCGGGCTCATGTGGGTGGGTGGCACAGCTGGGGTCAACCCACCTTTCTGATCTGCTCCAGCCTGTCGTCATCTTCAAGGAAGAAGGTCAGGTACATGAAGGACACGTCCACTTCACAGTTGCCTCCAAACTGCCTGTGCTCCTCCACGGTGTCTCTTCCTCCAGAAAATGCATGCTTGTTGACCTGCGCCAGCACAGAGGCCAGTCAGAGTCTCACGCTGTCCCTGGACATTGGTCAGGGCCCATGGGGTAGTGGTTACATTAGTGACTCATGGTGAGGAGCAGGAAATCAGGTATTTGACCCCCCCCACCCCCATACCCCATTGTCCAGAGTCACAGAACAGTCTGGAAACCAAAGCAGACTGGGCTAAGATCTAGGGAAGAGCCAAAAGGTTCTTCAGAGTCAGTGGCCAACAGAGAGGATGGCAGATGGGCTGTATCCATTGGTGGCAGAACAGCAGCACCCAACCCCATGTGCACATGAGCCATGCAGTCAGAACACAGCTGAGGGAAGCTCCACTTTCAACATGAGGTGGCAGGAAAGGTCTGTAGGGAGGTCTGCACCCTGAAATACTCAATGTGTCAGATGGTTAAGAAAGCCCCAGATGGGGCTGGAGAGATGGCTCAGTGGTTAAGAGCACTGGCTGCTCTTCTAGGGAACCCGAGTTTAATCACCAGCAGGCATTACTGTCTGTAACTCCAGTCCCAGAGGATCTGATGCCCTTGTCTGGTCCCTGCAGATACTAGGCACACATGCGATGCACAGATATACATGTAAATGAAACACTGATACACAGAAAAACAAACAAATCTAGAAACTAATAAAATGGAGCTGAGCACAGTGATAGGCACTTACTTTAACACACAGGAGGCTGAGGCAGGAGGATTGCTTGAGTTCAGGAGTTCCAGGCCAGCCTGGCAACACAGAGAAACACCATCTCCAAGCAAACAGAAGAACTAATGAGAAGAGCTGGATGTGGTGTCGTAAACTTTTAACCCTGGCACTCAGGAGGCCACTGCAGGTGAAACCCCGGTCATCTGAGGCCAGCCTGGGCTACAAGGTGAGATCCTGTCTCAGAAAAGTAAGTAAGTAAGTGAATGGATGGGTGGGTGGGTGGACAAATAGATATGAGTATTAGGGGAGAGGTCTCCAGACTCTGTACAAATGCTGCCTGGACTACGGCAGCTCCCATAGTCACGCTTTGTCTGAATATTCTGTTCTTGTACAAAGTTCCTAAAACCTAAATTCTCTTGGAGACCTGCTTGGTTTCCAGGCTGCGGACTCATGAGAGCAAATGTGCCCAGGGATGGGTAGATTCAGTGTCCTCCATGCCTGGACCCACCACCTTCCTGCTTTATGACACACATGACATTTCCCTGAGCTCTGTGAGCTGTTCCAGAAAGTTAATGAAAGCTGAGTGGGACTATGGGGCTCCTGGTGCTAAGCTGGTGTCAGAAATACAGACCCTGCAGCCTGTGGCCGGGCCGGCACAAGAGCGGGCTTAGGCCTTGACTTGTGAGTGCTGATCCAGAGAAGAAGCTTCAGAACTGAAGACTGTAAGACACTAACCAGTTGGTGTCTGCTGGAGAGCCACCTGGCAGGCACAGAAGTGCTCTGTGATGAGGGTGGATGGCAAAGTCCCCTAGCCTTGTTGACTTACAGGGCAATGTAATCAGGGCCCCTGACTGTCGGCAGCTGTGTTAACCAGTGGCTAGACTTCTTCACTATAAGACTGACCCTGGTGCTGGAGGCTTCTCAGCCCAGCTCTGGGCTTTAGAGATCCTGTCTGAAGGTCCTCTGCCATGGTGACTGTCTGGAGCTGAGGTGGGCCTGCCTGTGACCCTGAGCTCTGCAGGCCCATTTGGTTCTGCTCTTCTGCATGCTGCTCACCTAGCCCTTGCATCTTTGTTGATTTTGGCAAATGAAAAATACTCCAGAGTCAGAGACAGCTTCTAAAAACCAACTTCTCAAAACCAAGAGAACTGTCTCCTGCACGCCTCCCCTCCTAAACCAGCCTTGCTGCACTGCACTCGACCTTCTTCCGATCTGCACTCTGGAAATTTCAGACAAAAGCAAAAGAGAGAGAAAGATCCTCCGAGTTACCAATCCTACCAGCTCCCATGTTAGGCAGGGCTGGAAGACATTTCCGGAGGAAGAGCTAGATATGAACAGTCCCCATTGTCAACCAGAACCCGTGGGACTTTCCGGAAAGCTTGGGGGCTGGCAGCAACCCTGACTTATTGTATAACATTCCTCAAATATGTTCCTCTCATTCCACTTAGACTTGGGTCCAAAGGAAATGTCAGTGACTTCCTGTAGTCATGAGGGCTCACTCACTGGCAGCTCGGCACTGAGCAACAGCACTGGATTCTGAACCATGTGGGAGTGTAAACTCCTTTCCAGTTCTAGTTTCCAAGACTTGCAAATATTTACCGAGTGCCCAGCCTGTCAGACGGGGCCCAACTAGACATGGCAGTCCTGTTGGAGGAAACTTCCCAGTCTGGTCCTGGAGAGTACTCAAGAGGACAGCAGCCCTCACCCTGGAGCAGTGTGCCAGGGCAGAAGCTTTGCATTCGAGTGGCCAGACTCTGTCTCCTGACTCTGCTCCAAATAGTGCAGCCAGGCATGGTGGTGCACACCATTAGTCCCAGCACTCACGGGGCAGAAGGAGGTAGATCTCTGCCACAGCCTGGTCTGTTCTCCGACTGTCTCAATAAACAAACCAGTACTCCCACAAGCTGAGAGAGAAGGAAACTCAAAGCATCAGCATGGTAACTGGCCCGCTCAGTCTGATGTTCAGATAGAGGCGTATCTGTTACAGTAATTGACAGCAGCTTCATTGATCATGACTGTAAAGAAAATACCAAAACTCTTCTTCTGCATCAACATACTGGTTAGATACACAGAAAAAAGGAAATAGAAAAAGTCTGTAAACTTTCACTTAATGAGGAGGATCAAAGACTAACAAATCTCCAAACACCTAAAACCAAAAGCCAAAACTCCCAATCTACCCAAACCCGAGCTCCCTTGCGGCGTGTAAGGGGGTGGAGTAGGGGTGGGTATGGGGCATGAAATTCAGCATTGCGGTGATCAGTTGTATGTGATGGTGTGTTAAGTGAACCTGTGTGCTTCCTGCTTTTCCCAGACTCACCTTGCTCTTGATCTGCTTGGCCGAGTCAGTGAGGAAGATGGAAGAATTGGGGTCACTGGCACTCATCTTGGTTTGAGCACCCTGCAGGGCAGGGAAGAAGGTCGAGTGCAGCAGGGCAGGTTTGGGATGGCCGATCCTGGGGGCCACATCCCTCGTCATTCTGAAGTACGGATCCTGGGGAAGAAGACTTGGTAAAGACAATGCAACAAATGGCTGGGCTCTGGCCAATGAGCAACCCTAAAGAAGCCACCCTCACAGGAGGCAGTGAAGCTTGCAGCCAGTTTCAGACTGGCTCCTCTTCTTTCAACACCCTCTCCAACACCCCTGCCCTGTCCAGGAGTTCAAAACCACAGCCAGCTCCAGCTCTGCCTCCCAACCTGGTCAATGGCACATGGGATGAGGCACTGGATATCCGTCCTGTCTCCGAAGATCTTCGGGAAAGAGTTGCTGAATGAAGGTGCAGCCTGAACAGCAGGAAAACTGATCTTTCCTGAAAGAAGGGAGACACTCTTATGCGTTGGGATGACCCACTCGCTGCTCTGGGTAATTAATCCAGTTACAGGAATCAACAACGGGTTTCCTCTCCACTGGAAAAAAATAAAACTAAAGAAAGCCACAAAACACAGACCGGGAGATAGTAAAAGTCCAGCCCTCCCCAGGCCCCATCAATTTCTTCCTGGCAATGGTCAGTGTGCTCAGCTATGTCTACCTCGCACTTCTGTGTATCATATTCTCCTTTGATGTATCTGGCTGTTGTGGCCACTAGTGCCACTCTTAAGGGCACAGCACCACAGTGACTGTTCCCAGGAGCTTGCTACTCTTCACAACTCCATAGTAAGTCACCTCCTTCCATCTTACAAACATGTGAATTCAGGCTCAGGGTGTTTCTGTGGCCTGCCACAGTGCACATCATGGGAGCAACTGAGGAAGGGCTGAACATGATGCCAGGACATGCAGAGCCGTGACTCTTCACAAGACGCCACTCCTGGACTGCTCATCTCAATTGGGGGATCACCCCAATGCCAGGACTCTAGTGTCAAGTATGTCTCAAAAGCATGAAGTATGCTCCAGTTGCTGGGAATGAATCTGACTGAACCATCCAAGAGGAGGCGAGGGGACAGAAGCAGGTAAGCACAGAGAACAGAGACCCTCTCACAAGTCTCAAAGAGATGATGGCCTACAAAGGCCAACACATTGGAATGACAGAGACACGTAGAGGACATAACCATGGTACACAGTTGGCAAATACTGTGTGTATCAGTGTGTGCGTGAGACCATGGGAGGAGACTACAGAGGGGCAGGAGGGGCCTGCAGTCAGTCAAAACTCTTATATCTGTCTGTTGGCCTGCCTGTCTGTCCTAGCTGGTTTTATGTGTCAACTTGACATAAGCTGGAGTAATCACAGAGAAAGGAGCCTCCCTTGAGGAAATGCCTCTATGAGATCCAGGTGTAAGGCATTTTCTCAATTAGTGATCAAGGGGGGAGGGCCCACTGTGGGTGATGCCAACCCTGGGCTGGTAGTCTTGGGTTTTATAAGAGAGCAAGCTGAGCAAGCCAAGGGAAGCAAGCCAGTAAGTAACATCCCTCCATGGCCTCTGCATCAGCTCCTGCTTCCTGACCTGCTTGAGTTCCAGTCCTGACTTCCTTTGGTGGTGAACAGCAATGTGGAAGTATAAGCTGAATAAACCCTTTCCTCCCCAACTTGCTTCTTGGTCATGATCTTTCTGCAGGAATAGAAACCCTGACTAAGACAGATTGGTATCAGCATAGTGGGGTATTCCTGTGACAATCTGACCATGTTTTGGGGAGGACTGTGGAAGGACTTTGAGCTAGAAGAGCCATTCAGTGTTAAGAGCTCTGTGGGATGTTGTGTAGGAGCTTGGAAGATAATGTTGAGAACAGTGCAGAAGATGGAGGCCTGGCTTGTGAAATTTCAGAGGGAAGGTTAAAGACTCTTATCAGGGCTGTTGCTATTTTGATTGTAAAGATTCTGTGGTTTTGGTTAGCTGGGGCTGAAGAATCAGCTGTGATTAACAAGATAACAGAACTACTAAAGTGAAACCTTTGCATTACTGGGACTATTGATGCTGGTTAGTTGGAGCTAAGAAATTAGTGGCGATTAAGAAGAGACCAGCATCATTGAATTGTAATCTTCTGGGAAGTGTTTTCTGAAAGCACAAAGAGGCTGTGTTCCAGAGATAGCCAAGGTTGTATCTGGTGCTGTGGCTGGACTTAGTAATGTGTAAGAGTCACCCAGGTGGTACTGGTTTTGAAGGCCTGAAGGGGTCATGAAGAGCAGCTGAGGCCTGGGCACTTGTAAGGCCTTTGGTGAAGGTGCAGCCTCAGTTGCAGTTGATAGCCCAGGACTGAAGGGGTGGGTCATGCAAAGGAGGTGAGGCTTGGCACCATGAAGAGAGCTATGAGAGGCTGTTGGTAAAGCCTAATTACAGCTGAAGACAGCAGTGTTTTGGAGATGCCAGTACCATGAGATGACCACCAAGAACAGCAGCAGCAGTGGAGTACATGCAGCTGGAGTCTAGAAGACAAGGTGTGTGCTACAAAGGGCAGAGCTGGAGAAGTGACTCAAGCCCTTGGAAGCGCCTAGATCGTGAGTGGATCCCAGACATTGGACGGTGGGAGTTTGATTTTGCTTTTGATGGTGACTGTGTCCTGATACAGTAGAAGGTATTTTAGTGGAGCCCACAGTTAAGAGACTTGGGATTTTTAAAAGACTTCGAATTTTAAAAGATATTGGATATTTTAAAAGGATTGAACTTTTAATGTTCAAGACTGTGGGACTTTTAAAGTTATTTAGATCTTGGGGATGAATAAGAAAGTAAGGGTTGAGGCTAAGTGGTGATATGTTTGTGTGTCAAGTTGACAAGGGGTCAATTGTACTGGCTGGTTTTGTGTGTCAACTTGACACAAGCTGGAGTTATCACAGAGAAAGGAGTTTCAGTTGAGAAAATGCCTCCATTAGATCCAGCTGTAGGGCATTTTCTCAATTAGTGATCAAGGGGGGAGGGCCCCTTGTGAGTGGTACCATCTGTGGGCTGGTAGTCTTGGGTTCTATAAGCAAGCAAGCTGAACAAGCCAGGGGAAGCAAGCCAGTAAGAAACATCTCTCCATGGCCTCTGCATCAGCTCCTGCTTCCTGACCTGCTTGAGTTCCAGTCCTGACTTCCTTTAGTGGTGAACAGCAGTGTGGAAGTGTAAGCTGAATAAACCCGTTCCTCCCCAACTTGCTTCTTGGTCATGTTTCCGCAGGAATAGAAACTCTAAGACTGACTGACTATCTATCTATCTATCTATCTATCTATCTATCTATCTATCTATCTATCTATCTAAGACAACTAGATTGGAACTCACTATATAGATCAGGCTGGGCTCAAAAGCAGAGGTCTGCCCACTTGGCTTTTGAGTCCTAGGATTAAAGGAGTGCACTACCACACCCAACTAAAAATTCTTAGAACTGTGGAAACTGGGGCCCATCGACCACTCCCACGAGAGAGCAGTAGATCCACCTGTCCTTCTGTAACTCTCTTGGGCCCTACCAAGCTCTAGAGTGATTGGGATCACACAGCATGTTGGAGAACTCCAGTCAGTCTTATGTTTGTCTGAGTCCGGTGGAACATCCGCCTCTGAGTGTTTTATATGAAGTGCTAACATCTCAGGTCTCCGGGCAGGTGCTTTAAAGGCCAGATACTTGGGCTGGGCATGAGGCTCTGTGGTAGCATTTGCTACATGTTTGGATCTATCTCTTGGAATGCATACATATACGTACACACCAGGTATGTTAGCTCATTAGCTCTGGCTTTGGTGTTGCTGCACTGTGCTGGCTAGCTTCCTCTGAGCTCTGCCTGTTGCACTGAGAGGGGTCCCCAAGCATAGGTCCTCTTACCAATGCAGTCACTGTCAGTAAAGCCGAAAATGCCTTTCACTTGGTTGAAAGTGACATGCTTCTGAATCTTCACCACATTCTTGTAGAAGCCTGGGCTCTGCCTGCGGAGATAAGAAGAATCACACCTGAGATGGAAGACAGCAGGGCTAAAACTGGGTATCAGTGAGGTGTGGTGCCAGAAACATACTGGGCACTACATGTGCTCAGCCCATGTATAACAGGAACGTATGGAGAGGTCATCTGTAGGCCTACAACCTACAGCAGCCACACTTCTAGCCAGTGCCAGGAAGACGTGTGAAAGGCTCAGAACAGAGGTAGGCAGAGGGCCGAGCTGACAGGGAATGTCCACATCTTCCTGGGCCAATGCTCGGCATGCTGTGTGCATCTCGGGGAAGAAGCCGCACAACTGTCGGCTGACATGACAGTGTGGTAAGACACATGTGTCCGGCTGGAATGCTCTGGAGCCAATGGGTGCAGTACAGGGTTTGCCCTGTGTAGATGCTCCTCCCAGCATCCAGTACCACTCCCCACTACTGTAGTGGTACTCTGTCCTTTAGGGCTAGCATCATGCCCAGCAACAGGGATGGACCTTCCTGGATGCTTTGAGTAACATGACCTTTCTGGATGGTGAAGGTCATGGATATGATGCTTGGATCTATGGCAGCATTCTGATATCAGAGGAACAGTCGGCTGTAACAAAGCACAAAAATCAGTAGAATCCAGAGTGGCTTCTTTTTAAGTTTTATTTATGAGTGCATGCCTGCATGTACGTATGTGCACCATGTGCATGCTCAGTGGTGGTAGAGTCCAGAAGCCTCTGAGACATGTCCCTAGCCCCCACCTCTAGTGGCATCTTACACTGGACTTGTTGATAGCATTCCTTTCTTCAGCCTGGTCCTTTGCTAGGCACTGGAATGACAGAAGGGGGAACTGTGTACTGAGCATAGGGTCTGGCAGGAGCTATGCTAGGGGCCGAGGAAGTGGACACTTAAGGGTTCTCTGGAAAGTCGGCTGGATGGCGTTTTGCTGGGGCAAACCCGTGAAGGAACATTTCATTAAAGTGGACACAGGTGTGAAAGGCTAAGGCGGACTCATGAAGGAACGTTTAGCTGAAGCAGACACACCAGAGAGGATGTTCTGCTAAAGCAAGCGTGCGAAAGGACACGTGATGAAGGATTCTTTGCTAAGGACATTCATGTATTGGTCTGTCTTACATTGTGTAGTTGAGCTGCATTTGTTGGATTCCATAGAGAGAAACACACCAAACTTCTGGTGGTGTGCTGCAGTTTCTTGACACTTCCAAGGACTCAGGCTGATTGGGTACAAGTGCTGAGGCAAGGCACATGAAGGACATGTGATGATTGGAGGTATAAATAGGACTCCATGGAGTGACAGAAAGAGCCTGGCCTGTTGGTACAGCTAGCTGTGCCACGCTTGTAGGCTTCGAGCCTTCACTGATCTTTGCTTTCCTGAGAGAGGCACAGCCGAGAACCTGGAGTTCCTGTGGGCTGAGGCCTGGCATCTCTGATAGGGTGACTCACCGCTGTTGCTATCCCGACCCTACTGAAATGGACTGCTGGTGTATCTGTGAAGTGTCTGTGAGTGATTGGGCTGTTGCTGCTGACCTGTGAACTGAACTGCCAGTTTCCGACAACACAGACGGGAGTTGCTCCAGAGAACCTTTCTACACAGGTCCACTTCCCTGTATCCTTTCTTTCCCACGACCTCTGGTGGGTGGTGGGCCACAAGGGAGGTTAAGACGTTTAAGAACCATCATTAAAAACAATTTGAAATAATTAGTTACAGGCCAAACTCAATGAGGAATTTAAGCACCACTGCAATGGCAGTGGGGGCAGGTTAAGGACACTGCACTCATGAACAGATTAAGGCTATTGTTATGGAATGGGCTGCACTGTCTCCCTTTTCTCTTTTCTTCAGTGATTGGTTTGCCTTTCTGTCTTCAGCTAGGGGGTGACACAGGAGAAAGGCTCTTGTGAGATGCTAGTACCATGCTCCTGGATTGAATATTGGGCAAAATAAATGTCTGTATTGGGAATTAGAGATGGATCAGTGGTGAAGAAAACTGGCTGCTTTTCCAGAGGAACTGGGTTTGTCCCCAGCACGCATGTGGTGGCTCACAGCGATATGTAATTCTAGTTCCAGGATATCTGAAGCCACCTTCTGGTATCTGTGGGCACTACATGCATGTGGTACACAGACACGCATGCCGCCTGTGGTGTCTGAATGAGAATGGCTCCCACAGGCTCACTGCTCAGTCCCCAGTTGGTGAACGGGGTTGGAACTGGTGAGGATTAGAAGGTGTGACCACGAGGAAGTCTGTCACTTCGGATGGGCTTTGAGGTTTCAAAAGCCCATGCCAGGCCCAGTGCTTCTCTGCTGGCTGCCTGTGGATCAGCACGGAAAGCCCCCAGCTATTGCTCCAACGCTGTATGTGTTGCCACACTGCCGCCATGATGATAATGTCTAAGCCTCTGAAAGAACTGTCCTGGCCATGGTGTCTCTTTATAGAAACAGAAGCCTTAAGACATAGGCAAAACACTCATACATATGAAATAAGATTCTCACCAACTACATGTGTGGTACTCTGTTATAGTGGCAGAAAAGTGACTAAGGCACAATCTCCCTTCAGACATATGGTCTTGGCTTCTCAAATGAAGGCTGAAGCTTGAGGCTACAGGCTAAGGCTACAGGCCCTGTGCATACAGAAGCTGAAATCCAACCAGGTTCACCTAGCCTCAAAGTCTGGGCCCTTTTCTTTCTTTTCTTTCATCATGCCAAAGCTCTGGCACAGTTTAGATGGAGCGTGATGGAGAGCTCCGAGTGTTTCTGGGCAGATGGGGGGCTGAGCTGGGAGTGCAGGGCATGATAGTCCCTATGGGCACAGGGTCAGCAGTGGGTATTCTCTGGAGCTTTTACTTAGTAGCCGGCAGAGGTTCAGGCCCTGGGGGAGCAGGGTGAGGGTCGTGTAGGAGCATCCCCACATCTAGTCATACAAACAACAGTGCAGTGCCACAACCTTTGGGAAGACACTGTCTGCTGCTAAGACAAGAACCAGTGCGTGCAGAAGGGTCTTCTGGGAAGCAGTAGCTATGTGCCACTGAGGAGGCTGGCAGAGGTGTCAAACATGCTGGGGATCAAGATGACTGCACATAGATCATCTGCCAACTGGCCTTCTAGCTAGATCCTGTGATACAAGACATTCCCTAGTCAGAGCAGAATGGAACCCACAGTCTTCCCAGTGGGGACAGCCTCCACATGACTGTTACACTGCCTGACACTGCACATTAACAAGAGGCATACTTGACTGTGTCCCACTAGTGAACAATGGCCCCAGGGAAAGATCTTCCTTCCACACACGGGCTGCAGACTTGGAAGACTGTATAAAGACGACATTCCCCGGGCCCACTAGGTGCCCGGCATGGCTTGTGGAGCACCGACTCAGAAAGTTCCCAGCCTGGCAACATGGACCATCATCTCTAACCCTCTTTACTTCCACCTTCTCCTGATCTCCCAACCCTGTGACCTATCAACTATAAACTATCTATCTGTCAACTATCTCTCTGTCAGCTGACTATCCCTTTAGAAGACAAGCTGCAGAGGCCACAGATGTAGGCTACAGTCGGACACTTGCCTAACACTCACAAGGCACACAGTTCCATGTCCAGCAAAGAAAAAGTAGACCTTTAGACACTTTTGCCTAGTGATTGCATGACGATTTCACTGCTTGATGTAAGCAGCACTTACCTGCCTATAATAGATGACCAATAAATTATCTGTGGAATAAAGGAGCACATGGAGTAAGAAGGAAGTGCCTCGTGTGCTCAGGTTGCCCATGGAAGCAGTCAGGAGGAGTCCAGCTCCTCAGCAAGCTCTCTCTTATGCTGAGTCTCACCAGGGCTACACCCTCCACAACACAGAGGTTGGGAGATAGAGACTTGCCCAGGAGAACGAGACCAAGCTGGAGCAGGGCTGGGGCTGGATCACTGAAGGAAGGTCCCCTCTGAAGTGTGAGCAGAAGGTGGTAGAGAGGACGCACAGGCAAGGTAGAGAGGACGCACAGACTGCTTCCTTCCCTTCCACTAAGAGCAGAGCCTGGCCTCCTTACATTTGTAGCTCCCAAGGACCAAGAGGCTTGCTAGAGCACAGATAAGAGTCTAGATTAAATGTAAGCCAGGAGTAAATGCTCAAGTGTTTAAGGAAATTCTTGCTAGGTGTAGTGGCACATGATCATAACTATAGTTCCTCGTACTTGGGATCCAAGGCCAGGGCAACATAGAGAGACCTCCTCTCGAGAAGAAAACAAAGAGAAGAAATTCTTAACAGGAATTCTAATATTCAATTTTACCCCGTACTCCTAAACCAAGATAAAGTTCTCACTGGGGCCAGGTGAGCAGCAGTTAGGAGCTGAGACCACCAGCGACACACAGTGCCATGCTTGGAATGTGCAGAAAGGAGCCTGTGGCCTGCGCCCCGTCTCTTTACTCATTACCTGCACAATCTTCTTCATGGACTTGCTACAGACTTGTTCTCATTTGGCCACTATGCTGGCTAGTTTTGTGTCAACTTAGCACCGACTAGAGTTGTCTGAAAGGAGGGAACTTATAATCAGAAAATGCCTCCATAAGATCCAGCTGTAAGGCATTTTTAAAATTAGTGACTGAAGGGGTCCAGTCCATAGAGGTTGTGGTGCATCCCTGGGCTTGTGGTCCTGGGATAAGACACAGGCTGAGCAAGCCATGGGAACAATCCAGCAAATAGCACCCCTCCATGGCCTCTGCACCAGCTACTGCTTCAGATTCCTGTCCTGTTTGAGTTCCTATTGTGACTTCCTTCAGTGAATGTCTACAATGTAGAAATATAGGCCAAATAACCCTTTCCTCCCCAGCTTGCTTTTGGTCCTGGTGTTTCATCACAGCAATAGAAACCCTGACTAAGACTGACATTTAAGTCCAGAGAGGGCAGACCTGTAAACTGTCCATCAAATTGGAGATGGCAGTGCTGCTGAAGGGAACACAGGGCCCAAACCATAAGAGTTTTCGTGCTAAGAGCAAAGTGAGCTCTTGTTGTTCCATGCTGGGGCATGAGGAAAGGCAGGAGTGTGGAAAACAAGGACAGGAGGGCTTTAGTGGTTAACCATGCTGCACAGAGCAGAAGCTGTGTGTGAGACTAAGTTCTCACTGCCTTTCCACCTGGGAGGCCAGAGGAGGAGCACCACTTGTGCCCGAGTTCAAGGCCAGCCTAAACAGCACATGGAGAGCCTCACAAATGAAAGCTACAGTCACTGTGTCTTGCCAGCAGCCTGCCTGTGAGTGGGTGCGAAGCCTGTGAGGGAGAGCAGAGCCTGTGTGTGTCCGTGCTGAGGGCTGAGCACTCGCATCAGCTATTCTGAGGATGAGAGAAGGCTGGCACACGTGGGACAAGTCTGATGACTATTACCACAGACCACTGAAGACCCATGGTCAGATCTTCATCTTAGATCCACTTAAATTCCTCCCAGGACTGCAGAGTCTACATGTTCACATGGAATAATTAAAAAAGGAAACCTCTGACGGGAAAAACTGAAAAATTCATCTGTGTGTGTTGGGGGAGGGTAAATAAAAGGGCCCAGCTGTTACGAGGGCTGCCACCGAGCCTGATCTGAATTTGATTCCTGGGACCCACATTGTAGGAGAGAGCTGACCTATAGGATGTCCTCTGACCTACCTACCTACACACACATCCTTCTCAGTAAATAAGTTAAAGTGTAATTCAAACATATATATTTTTTGAGACAGTGTCTCATAATTTAGATTAGGCTAGCCTCAAACCCAGGGAGCTCCTTCTGTCTCTCCCTCCCTAGTACTAGGATTAACAACATGTGATATCATACCCAGAATAATAAAAATATTTAAAAAGTGTTGAATGATTTCCCTAGCTGGAATAAAGATCCGCTTTCTTGTCAGAGTATTTGTTGCTTCCAGTAGATAGACTTCTCACTTGGCTTCACGTGTTTATAAAGGCAGCCTGGGGAGACAGTAACATCCAAACTCTTCTTTGCCTCTAGGGCCCTTGTGTACTTCCTCACACCTGCCTTGGTCTAGAGGGCCCCAAGCTCAAAGCCCATCCAACCTGCTGAATCAACTCCTTTGATTGAAGGGCCACACCCTCTAGTGCTCAAGACTCGATGCCTCCTAAGCTCCACCATGGGCCCAAGTCCCGTCATGGTGGAGGAACAAACCCAGGGCCTCACACATAGTAGGTAAATGTTACATCACTGACTCACACCTCAGCACTCAGGAAATGTTTGTGGAACTAAAGATTATTCACTATAATACTTTATTTTTGAGACAGGGTCTAACTGTGGAGCCAACTGTATCAGTCACCCGAGTGTGGGATTAGAGGTATGTACCACAAGGGTTTTATCTCATTTTTAGGATGGTTGACTAACCCTTCCTTCCCCACCCCCCACTTTGTTTCTTCTCACAGGGTCTTGCTACGCAGCCCTTGTATAGTCTTGACCTCCCGACCCTGCTTCCTCAGGCCCCCGAGAATGGGATTGATTGTAGGGGCACACCAACACACCTGCTTCCAAGTCTGACTTTACCATGCTTTGTAATCACTGGGATTGCAGTGCATGAATAAAGTATGTGGATTTAAACATGGCCAATTTAAGAAATGAGACTGTGCAGAGGACAAGCACCACTACCCTCTCTGAGGGAAGAGTCACACTGAAAGCAGTAAGGCTACCAAACTCTCAGGTTCGCTGTCCTTGGACGCTACAGGGCAAAATCCTTCACTATGGCAGCTGAGGTGGCGCCATGCCAACGTGGCTTCATGTTCATGATTTCTGCAGATAGGGTTAAGAAGGCAACAGAAGTTTCTGACTTTACTTAATTCTTTCTATGCACACACACAGCTTTCCACTTCCCAAATTACTGCTAAATAAAACCAACACTCCAGATCATAACAGAAGAAAAACCAGGTCATAACCCATGTCAAGCATTTCAGGTTGGTCATGAGGTCTACACCCACTTGCTCAGAAGGCAGGCAAATGGTCCATCTTACCCCATGTACTCAAGATCAGAGAAGATGAAAGTTTTGTTGACGTCAAAGCCACAGGCAATGATGTCCTTGGCATTTTCCAAGGTGTAGCTGTGCGCCTGCTCCAGAGTCAAGTCCTTCCACAGGTACTTCTCATCGTCGGACATCTGGATGACCAAAGGCACACTGAACACATCCTGCAGCCACCTGTAAGACACCCGAGTTACTGCATGCTGAACATGCCCTGCAGCCAATCCAGGACACTGAGGATGGATCATCGTCGGACATCTGGATGACCAAAGGCGCACTGAACACATCCTGCAGCCACCTGTAAGACACCCGAGTTACTGCATGCTGAACATGCCCTGCAGCCAATCCAGGACACTGAGGATGGAGACCCCAGGAAGAATGCCACTTTGTATCAGAATGCCAAAACATCAGGTTTGGACCACAGTGGGCCCACTGTGGCAAGGACAAGGAGCAGGAAGAGTGGAGCAGGTTTAGTTGATGGTGGTGTGATCCCCATCACACCTGGCTCTTCCAGAGTGAGCCCAGATGCAAACCCAGTGAACAGAGACCCAGACAGCACGGTCCTTGTCCTGGCAGCTCAGCCAACAGCAGCAGCTCCAGCTTCTAAGGTGCTCGACAAGCACCACTGTTGCTTCACTAAGCCAAGTCACACAAGCAATCCTTACTTTGTGAAAATAAATGGGACGAGATGACCCAGATGCATTGCTTCGGAGGAGGGGCCCCTGCCCGTGTACAGGTAAAATGGCTTCTTATTTTCATAGGCATCCAGAATTTGATTCATATCTCTAAAGGAAAAGAGAAAACAAACAAACAAACAAACAAACTGATTTTCTGGCAAAAGCCCCAAAGCACTGAAGCTCATTTGGCAGTGAAAAGTGAACAGAGATGAACACCAGACGATGGTCACAGTTTCATCTCCTTGGGGCAGGAAATATGACACAACTAACTCTGTGATGGCTTCTGTGAATAACTGTTTTGGAAGCCAGGACATTCAAGTTAGGAGTAATAACTTCCTAACAATAGGAAGAATAATAAAATCTGGGCCACATGTGACAGCCCATGCCTTTAATCCCCGTGCTCAGAAGGCAGAAGCAGGTGGATCTCTGAATTCTGAGGCCAGCCTGGTGTACACAGCGAGTTCCAGGACACTTAAGGCCACACAGTCAGGACTCTGTCTCCCACAAACATTTAGAAGATGAGGGTGAGGTACGCTCTGGAATGCCTCCAATGGTCCAAGAAATAGGCTTTGTTCTCTCCACAACCCTTGGGCATGGGAGACTCAGTCAGTACCATGCACCTTCCCCTTTAGAACCAATCAGTCCTGGGACTGTAGAGACCAAGCCTAGGGATAGCTCAGGGCTCCATGAAGACCTAGCTTGGGGGCACAGGAAAGTAGATCCAGGCAATTCAGGATGAAGTCCCCAGCTGAAGAGCTGACTTGGCACCCAGGTCAGATTGGGCCTTGGGTCTTTCACTGAGAATAATTTGAGAGTCACTCTTCCACCCCCAGGATGGGAACACTGTCAGTACCATGGAGGCTCCTCCTTGCTAGCTGAAATCAGCATTAGCTCGTAGGCCTGCTTCTGCCGGCAGATGCTGAGATCTGAGGTAGTATTCAGGACTGGTGGGTGTGTGGGTGTGTGTATGTATGGGGTGTGTGGTGTGTGTGTGTGGGGGTGGGCTAGGATAACTTCAAGTATTGCTTCTTAGGAGCTACTTTTGAGACAGGGTCTCTTCATGAGATCTGGTGCTCATCCAGTAGGGTAGGCTGGTTGACCAGTGAGCCCCAGGGCTCTGCCTTTCTGTCTATAAGCACTGGTTGTTACATCACACCTGGGTTGTTATATCAGTACCTCGTTGGTTCCAGAGACTGAACTCAGGTCCTCATGCTCTCATGACACGTACTTACTAAGCCATCTCCCTACCCTGGACAGGGACTCACAATGAAGTCCTGGCTGTCCTGGAGCTTGCTATGTAGACCAGGCTGGCCTCAAACTCAGAGATCCCCCTGCCTCTGTCTCCTGAGTGCTGGGATTAAAGGTGTGTGCCACCACTGTCTGGCCTTCTTTCTTTTTTAAATTTTGTTTTTCTTAAGTGTATGCGTGTGTTAAAGGCTGGGAGTGAACAGGGTGTTTTGAGCAGAGGTTTTGCAGACAAAGAATAATAAATCCCCTTTCCCAGAGGCCCAGATAGAGAAGTCTAGATAACAGTGACATACAGCCACAAGTGGTAATGATGACTGCAGTCTTAGAACTCTGGGTTACAAGCACAAAGGTCAGGAGTTCAGGGAGAGCTTCAGCTACATAATGAATCAGAGGTCAGCCTGAGCTACAATATCCTGCCTTAAAAAGAAATGAAAAGACAAAAACCATTCTGGTGCTATCTTCTTTCATGATCTAGAGCAAAAGGTACAGGGCTGGTTTCTGGCTTGTGTATACTGTGTGCTCTGCACATTGAGTGAGTGTGTGTGTGTGTGTGTGTGTGGGTGGGTGGTGTTAACAGGAAGGGTCTCATTTAGCTCAGCTGACCTTGAACTCACTGTGTCGTGGAAGATGACCTTGAACCCCTAATTTGCCTGTGTTCTACCTCCTAAGTGCCAGGATTAGAGGCATGCATCCCCTTCTCGTTTCCTGTTTTTCTGAGTCAGGTTCTTGCTGTGTAGCTAAGAGTAGCCTGGGATCCCGCTCCTGCCTCCCTCCAGGTGCTGACACATGCATGGCACAGGGCTCAAACTCATCCTAATAGCTTCTGTATTTTTGAGACCCGGTCTCACTATGTAGCCCTAGCTGTCCTGAAATTTGTTATGTAGACCAGGCTGGTCTCATTTGCCTGCCTTTGGGGCCTCTTGATTGCTGGGATGAAGCCACCACACCCGGCTTCACCCAATTAATTTTAATGGGCACATGGAACAGAGAAAAGCCATGCCCTGAGTTGCTTTTCATGTGGCCAGAGGGCATATCATCTGGTCAGTGGGCCAGGCCCTACATTGGCCCAGGCCATCTTACACACACCCTTCCAAAAGGGCCTTGTTAGAGATGAGCTTGTAGATGCCATTTCACCCCCAGTTTCATAGATAACATTAGGTAATGGGTTCTGTTAACTCCAGAATGTGTAAATGCCTTCCCTGAGCTATTACATAAGAACACAGTGGCAGGGCAGCAAGAGCTATAAGATGTCAGAGGCTGTAAGATCATTAACATCTTGAGACAGCTCAGTGGGCAAAACGGTTTGCTCTAAGCTTGAGGACTAGCATTAGGTTCTTATGATCCACATGGTAGAGGAAGAAAACCAAATCCCACAAGCTGTCCTATGACAGCTACATGCAATGGCTAAACAAACACATCATCATCACACACCCACACAATAATAAACTAGGAAAAAAAGCACAACATCTGCATGGTGTTTTCACAACCAAAAAGAATAAATTATCAACCAGAAAACTCCCACAAAGGCAAGCTTGGGAATCTGGGTGTGCCTGTATTCCCAGTAGGACTGTGAGCTCCAGGCCATCCCAGAAAACGTAGACTCTGCCTTGGCATAAACAACAACAACAACAACAACAGTATTTCGGGAATGAATCTGTCTCGGGTTCCTGTCACTCGTATTTGGCTCCAGAATAAATTATCTTATTCTCAGAGGGGTAAGAGCTATGTTTTCGCATTGACAAACCTCTGTTGAAATCCCAGAGGCCTTTCTTGTAGAAAAGGCTGATTTTAAAATTCAATGCAAGTGCAAGGAGCTAAAATAATCTTGAAAAAGAATGGAGTTGGGAGACATATTTTAACTCAGAATTTGCTGGATTTGCTCTTTCTATTTTGGAGATAGGTCCTCAAGTTTCCTAGGCTGGCCTTGAGTTGTCTGTGTAGTCACAGATGACCCTGAACTTCTGCTCCTCCTGCTTCCACCTCCTTAGTGCGGGACTGCAGGTGTGCCCCATCACACATTTTTGGGAGGGAGAAACAGTGAGTGGCTGCTGACAGGGAGGATTTTCTGCTGGGGGATAAAAACCTGTGTAATTAGACACTTGCAGTAGTTAGTACTTTGTAAACACTAAACCACTGAGGAGTATAGTTTAAAAAGTCGAATTCTATGATATATCAATTCAATTTCTTTACAAAAAGTTTTTATCACATTTAATGAATTAATTCTTTGTTTTTTGTGTGAGTGTGCGCTCTTGCATGTGGGGGTCAGAGAACATTTGGGAATCAGTTCTGTCCTCACACCGCGTGGGACCTTGGGACTGAGCTCAGGTTGTTAGGTTTAGAAGCCGAGGCAGATGCCGTTCTCTGCTGAGCCGCCTAGCGAGCTCTCGGTCTCCCCTCCTCACCCCCCCCCCCCCACCCCCCCACCCCCCCCCCCCCACATTCACACACCCACACACATCCACACCCACACACACCCACACACCCACATCCACCCCCACCCCCCCACATTCACACACCCACACACATCCACACCCACACACACACACACACCCACACACCCCCCCACCCCCACACGCCCCACCCCCACATACACAAAGACAGGGTTTCTTTGTGTATCTCTGGCTATCCTGAAACTATGTAGACCAGGCTGGCCTCAAACTCAAAGTGAAACCCTGCTTCTGCCTCCTGAGTGCTGTGATTAAATGTATGTGCTACCACACCTGGCCACAACTTTTTAAATTACATTTCGTTGATTTGTGTCTCTTTGTATGTGTATTCATGCCATGGCATGTTTATTATTGTCAAAGGATATTCTGAGGGAGTCTGTTCTTCTCTCCTTCCCCTTTATGGGTCCTAGGAACAGCACTCAGGTTGTCTGGTTTGGCAGGAGGCACCTTTCTTTACCTGATGACCCATCTCACTGGCCCAAAATTCAATTTCAATTAAGAAAAATACTGATTGTGGACTGAGCAGGGCCTAGAGCCCTCTGCAGACATGTTGCAAAATGTCTGGGTAGGAATGTTCTTTCCTGGGTGCTCGCTTGTTGAAGCACAAGTGGAACAGAACACCCCGACCTCAGGTCATCAGTCCCATGAACTGAGCTGAGGAAAAGCAACCTGTGGGATGGAAGAGGCAAGAAGTCTTCTAGAACTTGCCCTTCTTGATTTTATCTGCACAGAATTTATGGTCCAAAGCAGGGATACTCTGTCCCTAGGGCTCTGCTGTAAATGTCTCTTGATGCCATTCATGAGGGGGAGGAAAAGCGTGGGTAACTTCAGGAAGCCTACTGCTTACTGTGTGGGGTACCGAGGTCGGACCGGACACGCCCTAGCTCGTGCCCTTTTATAGCTTACAGGATGGAATATGACTGCAATTCACCTGCCAAGAACGACCTCCACCTGTGAGGTGGGTGTTCACAAAGAAAAGCTGTGGGCTTGCAGGTGACAGGATGAGATGATTCCAGTGAGTTATTACAGCAGTCACACTTCACCCAGAGAACTAGGCCTCCCTAGCACCCCCCCCCCCCCCCCCAAAGCAGAGGAAGGGAAGGGTCCTGACCGGTGGGAGAAGAAGATGCCCCGGCGCAGGAAGTGATGTGGTCTTTGGCCAGTTGCTCGCTCTATTCGGTTTATCAGCTCTTTGTCAATTTTGCTGCTTCCAAATTGAACTGCAAAAAAAATCAGGAAACAGAAGAGATGACTTTCTTAGATGCAAAAGGCTTAGTAACCTGTCTCAAGGACCCTGGTCTTGTTAGGCTCTGGGCTGTAATGCTTACCTTCACACAAAGGGAAAGGACCTTTGTAGCAAAATAGCTGAGACCCCATCAGCAGAACAGAGCTACACCACACACTACAGTGCTGTTTGCCTGAGTCTAGACTGTGATGGGAACACACCCAGAAAGAAGTCTTGCTTCCAGTTCTCACACACACACACACGCACACACACACACACACACGAACGCACACAATCACTCACACTCCTCAGGGTGTAGCTTACACTGACAACAGCCATGATTCAACACATTTCTCATGTTGGTCCTGAAGAGACTCTCCCCTCACTGGCAGTCTATGTTTTAGGTTACTGAAGTAGTTTTGATGGAGACATAAACACCTCAGTGATTTCTTCCACTTGTCAGTGACATCAAGTGAACAAGTGCCTTGGAGGAAGGCTGTGATGGTGAGCCCTTGGGAGCAGACACATTCACCATGCTGGAGCTTTCCAGTTCTGAACTATCCCAAACTAGGAAAAACTACAAGGTTGCTTGCTTCAGATCATGATTTCGAAATATGTCATTTTGTATCATTTAAAACTTTGTTCTCTTGGGGCACAATCAATGTGTCCCAGGCTGTCTCTGAACTATGTGGCTGAGGATGACCTTGAACCTCCTACCCTTTTGCCTCCACTCCTAATTGCAAGGTAACGGGTACGAGCCACCATGTTTGGTTTATTGTTATCTAATTTTAAAATAATCCTTTGGGACTATAACATATAACCCAGGATCTATTTGTTTCTTGATATTGAACCCTTTTACTTAGAAATAACTCAAAATTTAAAAATATCATATATATCTAAAGATACTGAAATTAGTATGTTTAAAGAAATATCTTAATTTCTATTGATGGCAGCATTGGTCACAAAATGGAATCTACCTATGTGTCTCTGAACAAAGAAAATGTGATGTATACACACACACACAACGACATAACTATGAAAGGAAGTAGAATCCTGTTATCTACAACAATAGAGCTAAACCCCAAGGACAAGCCAGATCAGCAGCCACAGAAGATGAAATGCTATGGGATCTCATCCTATGTGGGATCTAAAGGGAGACTACAAGGCAGGGAAACAGAATGGGGAAAGGCTGTCACGGTGAGATTAGTGAATTCTGATGGAGCACCAACAGTGTGGTGGGTGCCATCAACAATAATGTATTGTGTATTTCACAACAGCTACCAAAGAGAACTTAAATACCACCAAGAAATAAAACTGTTGGTGGTGATAAACATGTTAAATATCCTGATTTTGTCATTATCCAGGGTACACATATATGGACAATCATTCTGTCCTAAAAATATACACAAATACTGTGGCAATTAAAAATGCACAGAAGTTTGCAAGAGCACACATATTTAGATATGCCAATGAGGAGGACACAGCAGTCACTACTAGACACTGAGGGGCTGTGAGGGAGGCAGGTGACGACTCACCAATGAGCTTGTCGTAGTCGACGCCTTTTGCACTGCTTGTCCGCACTGTCCATGGGTCGACAAAATCCTCGCTGGCTTTTGTGGCATCTGGGTCACAATTGCTCCCAGCTGTTGGGTTCCCAGGAGGGCAGCCAGCCTTGTACTCCTCCCCCATGGCGGTCTTATAGCTCATTTTTAATGACAGCAACATCTTTACTGCAGAATCAATCTCATCCTAAAGGGAAGACAAGGTGAGGCTCAAACGTTGGCAAGGCCAAGGTCTGCAGAAACCCCATCAGGTGGCAGGCGCTGTGAAAGGACGTTCACACACATCACCTTGTGTCGTTCTACAGCCCTGACAAGCACTTGCTGAGGAGCTCGAGAGCCAGGGAGCTGCCCAGCACAGGAAGAACACTGGGCTCCGGTACATCTTACATCGTTTGATACTCTAGTGTTACGGACCATAACCAGAGCCACATGGGCCGTAGCTGTGACCCAGGATACACTGTGGTTTATGACAAGGCGTGTATGTGACAGCTCCTTCAACGGGGCTCACCATTTACATCCTGCACCATTTGTGAGGATGGAAAGTTACAGATACTACCAAAGAGGCCAGAGGAGTCGTGATGGCGACTCAAAGACAGGTCATGAAAACAGGAGAAGGCAAGGGAAAGAGAACACTGAGAGACGCTCAGAGACAGGGCCACCACTGGGTGACAGAGTCTCACTGAGATACTTCTTCTTAAGATGTATTTTTATTTGATGTGTATGAGTATCTGCCTGTGTGTGTATGTGTGTGTGTGTGTGCTTGTGCACGTGCGTGCGCGCGCACCTGCCATATGTGGCTGCGGAGGTCCAAAGAGGGCACTGGGTCCCCTAGCATTGCAGTTATCTTTGTGAGTTGCCATTGGGTGCTGAGAACCAAACCCAGTTAGTTCCTCTGTGAGAGAAGCAAAGGCTGAGCCATCTTTCTAGCTAGTGACCAGGCTATCTCTCGTGTCTCCATGCCTACGAGTCCTGCAACCCCAACACTTGGGTGGTGCAGGCAGGAGGACCAGGAGTTCTAGGTCATTCCTGGCTAAATAGAAAGTTGGAGGCCAGGCTGGGTACACAGGGAAAGAGCAGCAGCAGCAACAGCAACTGTAAGCTGTATCTCTGGGCACTCTGGAAACTTAAGACCCCTCTTTTCTAGGTGCTCACAGTGGCCACCCCAGAAGCTTCAAAGAACAGGCCTAATTAAGACAACCAAATCATGCTGTGGCCTCAAGCTCTAAGCTGGTAACTGGCATAGCTGGATTAGACCACTAAGACTACACAGTCTAATGTGCTTGCCTAGAGAAACACACATTTTATGCAGCTTATACTTATGGCACTATGTACTATAAACTGGACTCCAGCCTCATTTAGAGAGTTGTTCACTGGTACGGTACCCCAGCTAAAGGGAGCTAGAATTCTCTAGTGAACAGTGTTTCAAAAAATAAAATTATCTAGAATTTGTTATCAAAATGACTTTACCTCATACAATCAATAGCTCCAGGTCTATAGCTCACACAAGAGAGAAGCCCTCACTGGCCAGCTGCTCTGCTGTCTCAGCAAACCTAGACTCAGCACTGGAAAGAAAATAAATGCTTAACAAGTTTCATCTGCAGAATTATCTGCGAGCAGGCTTGCCTTGCTCTGAAATACACAGCAAGTGGTATCTTTTAATCACTGACTGTTGACAACTTATACGCTGATATCTTATATCTGATCCAATTCTGAAAAGAGGAAACATTTAACCTTGTCACTGCTCAGGGAACGTCTATAGTCTGGAAAAAAGCAATGAACAAACCCTGCCTGACTTGCTTCCTATTTCAGTGTGGGCCAGGACACAGAGACTCAACTTAAAAGCCAGTGTTCTAATTGTGTCAGGAGACAGAGGCAGGTGAATCTCTGTGTGTTCCAGACCAGCCAGGGCTACAGTAAGATCCTGTCTCAGAACAAGAATGAACAAACAAACAAACAACAACAACAACAAAGGGAGTACTAATTAAAAACATTACAGGGTTATTCAAATTTAAGATTAAACTGATAGAAACGCCACTGTTAGCCTCCAAAGTAGGTTTACAGGAGAACTGGTCGATTCGTGGGTATCTTATTTATCTTAGGTTTTGGCCTGAAAACCATTTAGTCCAATTCACTGAGCCCACATGGTGAGTTCTGGATAATCAGGTATTTGGTCATGACTTTCTCTCTACACCACTTACTTCCTTTAAAATGTACTGGTTTGCTCAGACTAATGGCTGATGGAAGCTGCTGGGCCGGATGGGAGGTGGACGGCATTATCTAGTAGCACAGACCGACTTCTGAGGAGACACCTGGATGAAGTGGCACAGGAGGAGGAGGCAGCAAGAGAGGGTGAAGTGTTCACTGCTGCAGAGATGCACACTGACCAGCTCCTAAAACCCTCTATTATTAGCAAGCTCCTTAAAAAGGACAATCCCAGAAAACAAAGAAAACAGGAGCAGGGTGGCGGCTATGGGACCCAGAAGGTAGGAAGTTCAGGGACAACTGACACCTAAGCACGTGAGAACAAGAAAAGCTGGGAAGGGCTGCTTAGGAGGGCAGTGAGTCCACTTCATACCACGGACTACCAGAGACCCAGGCATCAGTGACAGAGTAATAACATACGGGCAATAACAGGAAAGCTGGCTACATCTGTTTAGGAAACAGTTCAGCTCATTCCATCCAGAAGATTCCATGGGAAGAAGACAGTGGTATGTAGACCAGAGACTGCTATCCATAACAGTGGTAAGTATACCAAGACCAGTCACTCACACTCCCTAGATAGCCGATCTCAGAGAACAGGATTTCCAAGAACAAGGTTAATACACCGAACACAAAACTTCCTCAACCAAAACAAGTCCCACAGCTATCTAGGAAAGGGGCTGTACACAGCTAAGATCGCCTCACAGTGAGGACAGCTGACAGTTGTCTCCAAGGCCTTGAGTAGTTGGCAAGCTATAGCACACATCTTCGATGCCTGTGATGAGAGAGGGAAGGGAAGAAGAAACTCACCTGGAAGACTCACAAAGGGCAGAGAGAACCAGGAACACTGGCATTACCAGCTCATGCCAGTGAGCATGCCCAGAGGGATGCTTGGGAGTTTATGACAGGAGAAATGGAGGACAGCAGGAGGCTAGGGTGAGGAAACAACCCTCAAAGAACAGAAAGAAATGGAAAGTATCAGCAAGAAAGAAGAAAGCCAGAGGAGTGGCTTCTGACCTGAAACCAGAAAAGCCAGAGTACCAAACAGATCAAATGAATAATATGATTTTTGAGACTTAAAGTTTGCAAGGAGCACTGGTCCTATCACTGGAACGTCGGGGCACTAGAACTGAAAGGACCCATGTCCCTAGTGAGGACAACAAAGTGCACCGACAAACAATGGTGACTGAGCCACAGGGACTGCATTCCAAGGGAAGTTGGGTGTGGTTTCCCATCACTCTAGTGTAAGCAACCAGGAGGCAGAGGCAGGAAGATGAGAAGTTCATGGGTATGCTTGCCTACAGTAGGTTGAGACCAGGCTGGGCTACACTGAGATTCTGTGACAGAATAACAACAGAATTCTAAGGGAAAGTTACCTCCATCTCAGAATTCCACACCCAGCTTAGCTATCAATCAAACCTCAGGGAAGGTAAACTGGCAGAGGCCCTGAAAGACTGCCCAAGACATTACCTTTACACAGTAGCTGCTATGTGTTGAGATTCAACAACACCCAGAGAAGAGCCATGATAGCTCTACACTGCTTAATGGTGGGGGTGGAGTGTGAAATGTGCCATTAAGCATCAACACCATCAGTGCACTAACCTAGATGGTACAGGCCCACAACTTGACTGATGTGAGCTCTGATGCAGTCAAGAGACTAGATAAACATGGGATATAGGGGGTTTCTGCCAAGCTAATATGGCACAAATCTTGCTATTATTTAGTAAGTGGGCATACAAGCCTTAATGATAAAAGTATACTGAATATACACACCAGACCTGGATACCTGGCCTTGAGACTGTGATAGCTAACTCTTATTGTCACCTTGATTGGATTTGGAATCACCCAGGTGACACCGATGGCTGTGTCTGTCAAGATGTTTCTACATCGGTTTATCAGGTGAGAAATGATTCACCTAGATTGTGGGTAGTGACATCCCACGGGTTGGGGTATCAGACAGACTCATCCGACACCATGAAGGACTGGACCCTCAAACTGTGAGATAAGAGAAAATTTTTCCTCTCTGAAGCTGGTGTATTGGGCTAGCTATCTGGATAGAAATGAGAAAAGTAGCCAAGACAGGGGCAGAATGCTTCTGTACTGGCTGGTTTTGTGTCAACTTGACACAAGCTGGAGTTAGCACAGAGAAAGGAGTTTCAGTTGAGAAAATGCCTCCATGAGATTCAGCTGTAAGGCATTTTCTCAATTAGTGATCAAGGGTGGAGGGCCCCTTGTAGGTGGTGCCATCTGTGGGCTGGTAGTCTTGGGTTCTATAAGAGAGCAAGCTGAGCAAGCCAGGAGGAACAAGCCAGTAAGAGACATCCCTCCATGGCTTCTGCATCAGCTCCTGCTTTCTGCCCTGCTTGAGTTCCAGTCCTGACTTCCTTTGGTGATGAACAGCAGCATGGAAGTGTAAGCTCAATAAACCCTTTCCTCCCCGACTTGCTTCTTGGTCATGATGTTTGTGCAGGAATCGAACCCCTGACTAAGACAGCTTTCTTAGCACGTGCCACATCCCATCGTCCAAAAACAAACAAACAAACACAAACAACTCCCACCCAACAGGAAACAAAAGCTCAAACTACACAAAAGTAACTTAACCACAAACACAATGTTGATTGTGTTCACAACCTATCAGACCCTGGTGTCTTTGAATGTGTTATGTGGTGCCTGTCGGCATTATGAAGAACACAGAAATGGCCAGGCAAACAGAAATTAAGAAATTAAATTAAATTTTCCAGAGAAAACAGAAGGTGGGAAGGGAAGGAAAAGGGCTCATGCTTTCGTTGATGGTTCAGCTGTCTATGTGTTGACACAGTATAATAATGCCTGTACTAATAATGTCCTGACTACAACTGCGACATATCCTGGCAGCTGGAGGAGGGCAGGTGTGCGTGAAAGCAGGAATCTCTACAGCCTGGGCCAAAGCCCCAGACTGGAAATTAAGCAAGGAGAGAAATAGTAGGCATGTCCAAGTACAAACCTTAAGAGAATCAACGGCAGGAACTGAAAATGTCTGTGCATGCTTGAGCTGGGGAGAAGAGGCTGGAAGACACTGGGGCACTCGGAGTCTTTAACTGTGGGTTCTGTATCCTGGGGTTCAACTAGCACAGGACAGAAACTACTAAACACAAAGAAGTTCTTCATCTGCACTGAGGATGTACACACCCATCTTGTCACTTCACTGTCAACTTGACAGGATCCGGAAGTGCCCAGGAAATAAACCTCTATACACGTCTACAAGGCAGTTTCTAGACGGGCTAATTAAGGTTGGGAGGTACACCCTAAGTGCAGGCAGCATCATTCCATGGAGAGAGAGCTGGGCAGACACTGATCTCCATCTCCTGACAGTGATCTGATGTAAGCGGCTGGCTCACAGCCCTGTCTCTGCGCTCTCCCTGTCATGGAGGACTGCCTTTACACTGCCCTGTCATGGAGGACTGCCTTTACACTGCCCTGTCATGGAGGACTG
>JADRCH010000100.1:130888-170671 GCA_019843965.1 Rhynchomys soricoides | reverse complement strand
CCCTGTCATGGAGGACTGCCTTTACACTGCCCTGTCATGGAGGACTGACTGACTTTACACTGCCCTGTCATGGAGGACTGACTTTACACTGCCCTGTCATGGAGGACTGACTGACTTTACACTGCCCTGTCATGGAGGACTGACTTTACACTGCCCTGTCATGGAGGACTGACTGACTTTACACTGAGCCAACACACTCCCCTCATTAAGTTGCTTTTGCCCTGCATTTTGTCACAGCGATAGACAAAAAGGTAACTACTATATCCTCTCCAGATTTAGTATAGCAACAAAAACAAGACAAACCCAAACCCAACCAAAAAACACAGGGCAACACACACAGTGCTAAGACTGCCTAAAGTATAGGGCAGGTCATGTGAATCCTATACTACTTTATGTGAGGGACTTGGGCATCCATGGATTCTGGCATCTTTGAGGATCTGGGGACCACCTCCCTACAGTACAAAGGCCTCTGAAGCACAGACATAAGAACAACACTGAACTTAGCAGACTATACCCAGACAGCCTCACAGGTGTGGAGGCTCAGGCGAGGTTTTGGAGAGCCCGACAAATCACCTACTTTTGGTGCATTTCCAGCTTTGAGGGACCTCACGAGCTCCCCTTGAGCAGCTATGCTGTTAAACAGCTCCAGTGGAGAGGTGCAGGACTCGCCACTGGGCATATCTGCCATCTTCCAGGACCTAGGCCTGTGGCTGGCTTGTGAGTGGTGTGTTCAGCAGTTGAGACAGGATCCTGTGGAGGAAAATGAAACGGGAGAGGAGGGTGAAGCCTTGAGCGGATTGCTGCAGCTGTGCTTCCTTTACAGCACTCAACGCTTCTTTCAGAAAAATGTGGTAACTGAGCTGTCACAGAGAACGGGCAACAGAACATCAATGGAAAGAGATAAAGGGAAATCTGGGGATCATGAAAAAGTAGCAACAATGCTGACAACGAGAACTAAAGGCATTAGTGGGAAGTACTAACTTGAGGCCAGCACAGGAGGGTCTTCTTGTAAACAGTAAGTTGGCACAGGGTGATGTTTGTTCCCATCTAGTGCCCAGAAGAGAGGAACTCATGTTTGCTTAGAATACAAACACACTTTAATAAGGCTACATTCACCAGCCGAAAAGACACTTTGCAAAGTCTTATTTGTTCTTTATCTTTACTGCCTTGGGAACAACCTCAAGCCTTTGCAGCCATGAAGAACACAGTAGTGCCACTTGGCCTCTAGCTGGCCAAATGCTGTGCTCTTACAGCAAGGTCCAGGTGGACAAGGCCCTCTCTATTCTGCGTTCTAGACCAGCACAGATCATGAGCCTCGCCATCCCATATGCTTCCTTACTGAAGCTGGGAAGGTGTGTCTGTACCTCTATCAGTCACTAGCTCTATTGACACTAGAAAGGGTGGGGACTAGGCCATCTGGAGTCCCGTTGGGCCAGTCACTTAGATAATGTTAACTCTTGGAATTTTCTAACTTACCTCAAGGGCTGTTACAGAAATAAGTGAGAAAACACTGACACAGGAACACACTACAAACTGTAAGTAAGACATAAGTGCACCTCCATCCAGTCTTGTTATTCCCAGGTTAGGGAGTGAGGGCTCCAGGGATACACCTAATTCAGCTTTACCTGACTTACATTAGAGGAGCTGCAGCCTGTGCCAGACCAGTAACTGAGCACCTTGACCTGGCACCTTGATCTAAGTTCCTCTGTACATCAAGTCACCTGAGCCTCACCAGAATCTTCTGACAGTTCTGTCCTCCCCAGCTCATGGATATGGAAATGTGTGACTGCAGAGGAATGTGCTGTGTGACAGTATTCTTGAGGATACATGACAAATGTCTCCTCACTTCTGAGAACAGACCTGATTAAGCATACCACTGAAGTCCAAAGTGGTGAGCCAGTGAGTGCTGTGCCCCTCTGGTCCCCTACCCCACTTTGAACCAATGAGTTTTCCTGGGTAGACAACTCAAAAGCAGCTGTATCACCAAGGCCCACTCCAGCATGGGTGATGGCTCATGAAAGCTACCTGGAGGGCACCGCACAGCCCGAAGGCAGCTAGGGTAGTCTGAGCCTCTTCTGGGCAGCTGGATTCCTCTGAGAGCCTCTTTCAGCAGTTCTTGCTGCTCATGTATGCTTGAGGGGAGGGAGGAACCTAGGGAGTCTGGTTAGTTTCAGGGATTTCCTGAAGCTAGTAAATTGTTTACTTTTTGACTTTAACAAGCCTCCCCCCCCCCTTTGCAGGACAGGACCTTTACTCCCCTCACAGAACATACTGCATGTCACCTTCCTGACAACATCCTACGTTCTACAAGCTTCCCTGAAGGATGGAAGGTTTCAATGGAGGACAAAAGCTCAGGCGGTCTCAGTCACTGTCCCCACCTACCTACCTCTCAGTCAGATGCACAGTGGAGATGCCATCTGCTTGTATTTATCCATTGGTTAAATTTGTTCAACACCACCATTTTCATACAAGTCAATGAACTCACAATACCCAAACTAGGATGGGACAGCAGCCACTGAGAATCATCTCACCTGATTCCCAGAAAGAGAAGTTTGGTGAGGGACTGACTTGGAGAGCAAGGCCTTATGGCCTAGCAGCGGGAGGAATGTTGAAGCCAGACAGTAAGAAGACTCCCAGTCCCTGCTCTTCTATGGGCATATTTGCTTGGATCAGATGAGAGAAATGAATACAATAAAAATGACGTCTAGACACAAGGTTAAGCCAATTTCCCAGTGTCTCAGAAAAGCAAGCTGCAACTGTACATCCTGTTAGTTTAGGGAAGCCACAAGAATCTGCCTGAGGTTCAAATCCAGGGAAGTCAGGCTCTGGTGTCAGAGCCATCTCAGTCACGGCTCTCAGAGCCCTGCTCTTCTTCCTCCCATCCAGGATCCACCCCTATGTTTGGTGTCTGCTATCTTTGAGAGTCAACCTCAGCCTTTTCCAGCCATTCCCAACCCCTGCAGCCCTGGGACCCTGGGACATTCCTGTCCCACTTTGTTGTAGCACTTCCTCTGCCGTTAAGTTGGTGGAGCTGTGATAGTGAGGCTGCAAACCAGCATGTATTTCTACTATCTACTAGGAATGACTCTCCTAAACCAGTAAGCTTGACCTCTTCCTCTAGGCTGTTCTTTATATCTTCTTTGTAAGTACAGGTTTTAGCTGAGCATGGTGATGGTGTATACCTCCAAAACTAGCTGAATAGGGGGAAAATTTTAGGCTAGCCTGGGCTACAGAGTGAGTTAGTGGGTTTGATGTCAGCCTGGAGTTATATAGTAAGACCCTGTTGTGACACTCTTCTCCCTGCCCCCCTCCCCCCCCAAAAAAACCCTCCTCCAAACCCATCAAATATAAAAAATACTAATGTTTGTTCTAGTGTTTGGTTGAGTCAGTAAGGATCTATTTCTGGTCTAATGCTCTGGCACTGAGCCACACCCTCTGATATGTGGGGAGAGCCTTGGGTCTCCTCTAGGTCTTAGACCTCTCACTGTAACATCTACCCTGTTCTGGTTACCTCTGGACTTGACTTTGTTTACCTTGCTTCTCCACAAATGTGGGGCTCTGCAAAGACTGCAATCAGCTGTGGTCAGAATTGCACTCAACTCCTGGAATAAGTGCCAGGGAGAACGAGTGAGCGAGCCTGGGACAGCTAGTCTCTTTTTACTGCAACAGAACTGGGAGCTGATGTAATCAGCTAGGGAACTGGATCTGCATTCAGGAGCCACACTGTAGGGGAGTGTGCACCTATCCCTTCAAGTATTAGAATTCTGACTTGGAAGAGGCATATAAATCAGACAGAGGAAACAACAGGTGGAATCTGTTTTCCTGGTCACTGATGCATGGTCACTGTTTAAATCTTGTGTGTGTGTGTGTAAATACATGAGGAAGAGAGTGAGGGAGACCAAGAGAGTGAGAGGCAATTTCTTGAATGAATATTCTAGGAATGGTTGAGGCAAAGAGAACAGAGCTTCCTTACTTCATGCAGTTACACACTTACCTCTGTATTGTGTGAAGAGCTCTCCCTATCCGCCTCTATTTTTGTTTGCTAACCTTTAGAATTAAGCTTAACTTCAGAGGTGTTTAGCTAGGAGTTCTTGAACCTCTTAAAGTATATCAATATTTGCATATTCATTGGATGAATGGGTGTAAGAAGTATCAGGTTTACCATCTTTATGAAGGAGTCCATGATGCCAAAAGGTTACGGACCACTGTCTTGAGGACTTACCATATCAACTCCAGATGAGAAGCTGTCTCTTTATTAAGAAAATGCTATTTATCCAACTACTAATACAATATGGAAGAAAGAAAGAGGTTATAACCAGGAAGTTATCTATTATCCCTCATAACAAAAGTACTGGGATTGTAAAAAGTCAAACTGCCTAATCCGGAGCAAGCACAGCAGGCCTCTGATGGGAAACCTACAACAGCTCCTCCACCTGTAATTCCCCTTCGAAGGCCCTTTAATCTATGGCTCATTTGGAAAAATAGCATTGTTCTAGATGACACAGTAGGCTTGCAAAGAAAGGGGCACATTACAGTGTGAGCAGATCGGAAAGAAAAGAGTTTGGACCGTAAGGAAACCATCACAGGTGAGACCCACAAATTGCAGCCTGAGGGAGGAAGGCAGCAAGATTCTAGGGGCAGCTTGGAAAGAGGGTGGTCTAGGAAACTTTCTAGATACCTTGGGACTGTAGTCTTAAAGAGTAGATAACAATAGTTTCAGATTGACAAGATTGCAGAAGACAAAACCACCTTAAAACAAGCAGTTCTTTACACTCCTAAACTTGTTGATAGATGATCTAGTTAGTGAAAGAGTATTCTTCCAACCAAGGGCATTGGGGGTTGAACCCAGAGCCTGGAACATGCTAGGTAAGCCTTTTAACAACTGAGCTATAAGCAGAGCCCCATGAACACTACCTTAAGAGGAAGCCATCAATTTACAAAGACGGACATTACAGACTCGGTTGTCACAATAAGAATGCCAGCGTATTCAGACACTGACCACTTAAGGAGGCCAAATTAGCTGGAGCTTTGAAGATACTGCAGGGCAAGCTCTGAATGCAAACAGGTCACTGGGCACCCACTGCATCTACTCCTCAAAACCAGGGCATCACCTGAACTTGAGTCAACTAGATGAATTAAATAAATGCACAACATCCCAATCCTGACAACACTTTCATATAAGGTAGGTAAGCCAAACCAAAACCACTGGAACAACAGAAAACCAGCTGCAAGCCTAGCCAAGAAGGCAATACATACCCTGGCTGTGTAGTCCAAGGTCGCTCATGCTGGATAGTTGAGCAGATGAGAATGCCCAGCCAGGGTGGAGGTCTTTAATACTCTCCTTTTCTCCTTTCAGTTTCTTTCTTTTTTTCCTTTTAAGACGAGTCTATTGTTTTTCTTTCCTGCTTTGCCACACCCTTTCAGTTTCACTTATTGAGGGGTTTCCCAAAAATCATTCAGGTTCTCAGAAACATTTTAGCCACTTGACCAGCTTTCATTGGCGAGTCCAGCCAGGCTAGCTAGTTGGGCTGTGGGAGGAGGAGGCTGAGGCCAATCAAACTCTCAAGAGCCCTGAGCTACTTGTCATTGCATCAGCTGTCCCTTTCTTCAGACTGACCGCCATATGACCTCCCCACCCTCTTCCTTTCCCGCCCCCTCCCCCTCCCAGCATCATTGCAACTGTGTGTAATGTAGCGACAAATAAGGCGGGCAAATCACTATGTACATCACCGCCTCCCTGAGGCAGTCTTGCTCTGAAGTGGTGCACTGCAGCGGAAAGATAGGAACTCTGAGTTCAGAGAGCATCAGCTTTTAATGTTGGGCTTAAGCTTGCTGTGCATTTATAAAAGCAAGTAGCGTTCCTTCTCTGCTTCTCTCTCGGATTCCTCACCTATGAAACGGGCACCAGGAGTTTTACAAAAACTTCATGGAGGGGACTGCTGGAGATCCTACAGGGCAAAGACCAGGTGGTGGGAAATGATGACAGGCTGGGTGGGCGGCAACGCCGCAGCCTCCGGGTCCCTCGTGGTGCCGGTGCCCAGAGAACAGAGAGCCCGGATCCGAGCTGGACCCTCAGGGCTCGGCTCCCGGGCGCCAGCCCAAGGCCCCGGCGTCACCTCGGTATCCCTCCCTCGCTCCCGGCGCAGTGACCACTCTCTCCTCACTTACCGGCGGTCCCCGTTCAGCCCCACCAGTCAGCACCGCTGACCCGGTACCACCTGGGCGTCCGTGGAAACAACAGCCGGCTGGAACAACTTCCGGTCTCGGCATACCGCCATTGGCTGTCCAGACAGGGGCGGGGCAGAGCCCATCTCTGATTGGCTGAGGTTCCCTGTGTCGTGGTGGAACGGGACTGGGCGGCCCGAGTGCAGGCCGGACCGCCGTAGGGGTGTACCAAGCGCTTCCGTGTGTGTGGTGAGCGGCGGGCCCGGGCGGGAGGGGGCCGGGACTTGGCGGCCGCGTGTTTCCAGCCTGTTAGCGCCGGGCTCAGTTCGCTACTCGCCTTCCTTTTCTTCCCGTTCATCCTTAGAGTGCTATGCTCTGAACTCTTTACCCATTCGTGTTGACAGCTTGGCTAACTTCTTCATCCTTCAAAACCAGTGTCTGGATTTTTGTTTCCCATCGTGTATCCGTGTCCAATGGGGCAAGATCCGTGTTTTAATTTCTGCCCACATCAGATCCATCAAAGTGCCTAACACGGAGTAGGAAACTAGGACCCGTTTGTTGAACGGGAAAATTCTGTCTTTCTTAACTTCCTTAGCTCCCTGTCCCATCAGCTTGCAGTCTACCAATATATCTAGATGGAGGGTTCTTGGACAGTGAGCAAAACACACAGGACACCCTGCCCGACGTATCCATGCTCCCTTTAGCTTTTGGGTAGTCTTCTTCAGTCCGCAGTACTCTTTTCCCCATTGAGCCTCTTCCTCTTGGTTTCACCACACCTCCTTTTTCCATGGTAGTTTTTGGACTTGGGTACAACATGGCGACCATCAACTCCTTAACTGTGTGCATCTCTCTCAGCCTTCTCCCTTCATGTGTTTTTTCTTGAATCACCCTTGACTCCTCTTAACTGGTATTGGTTCTGTTTTAGTCTCAGTATTGTGATCACCTTGGCTCCCTCAACCTCTCAACAATGTCACACTGGATAGTCTCTGAGCTCCATATAAAGATGCTGTCCTGGGCCCAGCTGCCCTGTACACTTTTCCTTTTGAGTTCACATGTCCATATCTTCTGGCTCACAAGTGGAGTGGGGGATGTGTTTGTCTTCCTATGGCTTGTGAATGTGCTGAGTGAAGGGCATCATTTACTGTTTTGCCTACTGTGGCAGATGTTGAGTGAGTGAGTGAATGTGTGGTGCAGTGCATCAGGTGTCCAGTCTCTTGCTATCATTCATTTTCTATCCCCCGTGGAGCTGATGGGCCACACTGTCCTCAGATCTGCTATAGGCCTCTTTTGTGAGTCTACCCTGCAGATAACTGTGTAACTGAAAACCCAGACTGTGGCTGAGCTCTATCTAGTATGGTGGTGGGAATCTGATGGATTCCATTTGAGGAACCAGGAGATTGGCCTCAGTTCCCTGTTGAATCTGTAGAGATCATATTATTTGCAGAGCATGGGTCTATCTGTGTGTAATTAGTCTCCAGTGGGATTTTAGTTTGGTTGGAGAGTGAAAAGCTGGTTTTAGAAGTCCTTTTTACAAGAGGGCTCTTAAATGTGGACATGGTTACCTGCCCAGATTCAGCTGCTGGTGGGAATGATAAGGCCTTGGATGATGAGCAGACTTGTATGGCAGTGGGGGTTCTTGGGTGAATAGTGCCATTAAGGGACAGGTGTGGAAGGCTTTGAGTGGGATGTTGAAGCCCAGTGTGTGACCTGACATTGTGCTATAGACTTGTAATCCCAGCACTCAGAAGGCTGAGGCAGGAAGACTGGACTAAGACCAGTCTGGCTTACATAGTGAGTTCTTGTCTTGGCAGAAGGGGGCTAGAGAGGCTCGTCTGTTAAAGACACTTGCTTTGAAACCATGAAGACCAAAGTTTGGAACCCAGCACCCATGTAACAACCCATTACACACTTGCTTGTAACCCAGCCCTTAAGAGGGCACAGGCAGGGAGACCACACCTTGACTAGATGGAAAGTGAAACAGCACAGGATTCCATCTTCTGGCCTCCTTGTATGTAGGAGCACAGGTTTGCACATTTACGTAGGCATGCATACACTCACACAGCAAACACACAGGTATAAAAAGGAAGCAGGGCTGGCGGGTCCGTGGCCCAGGCTTGCACTCTGTCCCACTCTGCCCTCTGCTGGCTGTGGTATGCTTAGCCCCTGTATTTTCTTCCTGTCTGCACTGACTGTGCTGATTAAAACACTGAGTTCGAGACCAAAGCACTTCTCACTGAGAACTAGCTGATAGAAATTTGTGAATGCTCAGAATTCCAGGAAACATTTTTAAAAGGCAAGTCAGGACTTCGTGAACCTGTGCATGTGGGGTGAAACAACAGATTTGGATGCCGTGATTAGAATTCTTGCCGCAGATGGTGCCTTAGAACCCGACAGTGGGCTTTGTGCGTGCCAGATAGGTGCTCTGCTGTTGTTCTGCTTCTCAAGAAGTTGGTTTTTTTTTTTTTTTAAACTCACTCTGCGGCTCAGGCTAGTCTCGAACTCAGAGATCCACCTGCCTCTTCCTCCTGAGTGCTGGGATTATAGGTGTGCACTACTACTGCCAAGCTGAAGTTGTTTGTTTTTAAAGACAGGGTCTTGCTATGTATCCCAGGGTGGCCTTGAAATCATAATCCTCCTGCCTCAGCTTCACGAGTGCTACCACACCTAGCTCACTGTTGTCCTCTTGTTTTTTTTTTCTACTTTCTCCTTCTTCTCTTCTGCTTTGAAGTGCTGAGGGGCAAACCCAGAAGCCTGCGTGTGTTAGCAAGAGTTCTGTCAGCGAGCTTTAGCCCCAGCCCCACAGGTTTCCATTTAAACAATTATATGTTCAGCCAGGTAGTGGTGGCCCATGTCTTTGATCCCAGCACTCAGGAGGCAGAGGCAGATGGATCTTGGTGAATTTGAGGTCAACCTGGTCTACAGAGCAAATTCTCAGTCAGCCAGGGCAGGGCTATCCAGAGAAACCCTGTCTCAACACACACACACACACACACACACCCCTAATTATGTCTACCTAATAGGAAGTCCATTTATTTTTTACTATTACTTGGGTGTTTATATATTAAGTAATGTTTAAATTAGGGTTATCATACATATCTAGCAAAACATCATTTCCTTTTTTTTTTTAAATTAAAAAAAAAACCCTTTTTATTTATATATATGGCTGGGTGATGGCATGCATGTCAAGGCACACATGTTGAGGTCAGGGGACAATTTCCATGAGTTGATTTTTCTCTTTCCACAGTGTAGGTTCCAGAGATCAAACTTAGGCTTGACGGCAAGCACCTTTAACCCACTGAGTCATCTTGCTGGCCCAAACATCATATATGTGTTTTAAATTTCCCCCTTTTAAAAAGGTATGCTTTCTATTTTTAATTATGTGCATGCATATATTGTTGGTGTGTGGGCATGTATATGTGAGTGTGGGTAGTCATGGAAGTGAGAACAGGGCGTTGGATCCTCAGGAACTAGGGCTGCCTGTGATTCTGAGTTGCCCGAGGTAGGCTGGGGGACTGACTTTGGATCCTCTGGGAGAACAGTATATACTATTAATCACTGACCTGCCTCTCCTGCACCAAACATAATTTCTTTATGTTGAAATATCTGAAATCCTTTTTTATTCTTTATGTGTCTGTGCTTGTGGAGTTTGATGTCTTCGACTTTCAAGGGGACATCCTGCTCTGAAGTGCAGAAATAGTCATGTATTTACGGTTGCTGACTCTTGATCTTGTTTAGTTCTAGGAAGTCACCTTTGTGTGACCGTATGGCTTCGCTGGTGGCATATGATGATTCTGACTCCGAGTCTGAGGCTGACCCTGCCAGAAGTGGGGATGCTGCAGGTCAGATAAGTGACGCCTCTGGTATAAGCAGACCTTCTGGGATGGGGTTTGTATCTAGCACAGTGAGCCTGACCGAAGAGAGGGCACAGCACACAGGGAACACGCCTTATGAAGACCCAGGGAAGCAACGTCTGCCACTGGCTCGGCTCTGGAGAAGTGACCCGGGGTCTAGTCCCAGCCAGAGGCTACAGTGGCCCTCAAAGGAACCTGATACCACCTTCCCCACCAGTGAACCTCCTCGTCCTTCTTTGTGGATGAGCCGAGCTCCAGTTGGCCATGTGCCCCTAGCATCTGCCTGCCTTAAGCCACTAAAACCTGCCTGGGATGCCCTCAGACCTTCTTCTGATGCTCAAAGCAAGCTTGAAAGCACTGCTGGAAATGCCAGCTCTTCTCAGAGGAAAAGGGGTGAGGACTGTGTGCTTCCCTATATCCCCAAGAGACTGAGGCAGCTGCAAGTGCTGAATCCAGAAGCAGGTGGGGGCAAAGATGTAGAGTCCCCAGGACCCCCTGCAGGGTGTGCTCCAGCCCCACTCTGCGTGGCTCCCACAGTGTCTGAGTTCATCCAGCCATATTTGAACAGTCAGTACAGAGAGACTATGGTCCCCAAGAAAGTGCTTTTCCACCTGCGAGGCCACAGGGGCCCCGTCAACAGCATTCAGTGGTGTCCAGTCTTTTGTAGGAGCCACATGCTTCTCTCTGCTTCCATGGACAAAACCTTCAAGGTAAGACAAGGGAAAACAAGCCCCAGCGGCTCTTAGGCACAAGCTGCTGGACGCTTCATGGGTTGGAGGCAGGCAGGCGGGGGGTTGTGCAGTTGGCACAGGCTACACACTCCTTTTGGAAATGTCTGCAGTTCTCTTTGGTACACTGGAGCGAGAGTTCTCTATGCTTAGCCTCAGACCTTCGGTCTTTCCTTCCTCATTCCTGTTCCCAGCGCTGCCTCGCCATAGCACTACAGTGTTAGATAAATCACAGTGTGACCAGATGGTAGACACTTGACTTCATTTGATAGTAATACATAGATATTTTAATTTCAAGACAGCATTTCTCTGTGTTGCTTTGGCTGTCCTGGAACTTGCTCTGTAGACCAGGTTGGTCTCAAACTTACAGAGATCCTCCTGCCTCTGTTGGGATTACACTAGTACTGCTTACCGTGCATGCATTATTTTAACTCAAGTATGCCGTAGTTCATTTCCTTTCTGTGGTTGGACATTTTGTCACCTTTAGTAGCACACCCCATTAACTACACTGCTGTAAGCTTGTTGCTACTTACATATTCCCCTGCCAGAGCCTAATATTTATTTATAGAGAGTCCCCCAAAACAGTTTAGGCTCGCCTATAAGGCTTATGGTTTCTATGTGGGAGGGAGGAAGAGAGAGGGAGAGGGAGAGGGAGAGGGAGAGAGAAGAGAAGAGATAGATGTTCTATTTATTGCCTGTGAGGTCAGAGAAATTAGATGTCTGTTTTCAGGGGGATACAGTGTGGTTTGTTTGTTTGTTTGTTTGTTTGTTTTTTAGACAGGCTCTCATTGTGTGTCTAGCCCTGGCTGGACTGGAACTCGCTATGTAGACCAGACTGGCCTCAAAGGCAAAGAGATCTGCTAGCCTCTGCTTTCTAAGTGCTGGGATGCACCACGGTACAATACATTTAACTTCAGCCTGTGACTGCAACTTATAATAAACTTGAGGTGTGTGGGACAAATCAGCTAGAGGGCCATAGTGAATCACACCCCCCAGTGCTCCCAGCACTCACTGGGTACTGTCTCTTTTAATCTTTTGCTAATAATCTATGATGCCTCTTCTTGATTCTCTTTGGAAGAGCATGGTTTCCAACAGCCTGCACAGGGTAGCTGGCCTTTGGCCTGAGTAGGTCTCCCTCTGAGTCTGATGTCTTGTCTGTGAAAGGGACACTTACACATGATCACTTGAGAAGTGTGTTTTCAAAAGCATGTAGTGTAGACTGGGGAGGGGTTCAATCAGTAAAGTGCTTGTAATCACAAGGACCTGAACTTGATTCTTAGAATACATATAAAAAAGGCAGGTGGGTGAGCAGGGCCTGGTGGTGTTTGCCTCTAATCCCAGTACTCAGGAGGCAGAGACAGGGGGCCTCTGTGAGCTTGAGGCCAGCCTGGTCTACAAAGCAAGTCCAGAACGGCCAGGGCTTGTTACACAGAGAAACCCTGTCTCAACCCCTCCCCTCAAAAAGATGGGTGTCTACTTGTAAGCCTAGTCTAGGTAGGTGGAAAGAGGTGGGTCCTTCGGGTTCTCTGGTCAGCTAGATTAGCTTATGTGGTGAGATATAGGCTGGTGCCTGTCCTACTTAGGGTCACTATTGCTGTGAGGAAAGACCAAAGGCAAGCTGGGGAGGAAAGGGTTCTTTGGCTTACATTTTTACACAGTAGTCCATCATCAAAGGAAGTCAGAACAGGAACTCACACAGGGCAGGAACCTGGAGGCAGCAGCTGGTGTAGACTATGGAGAGTCCCGATTACTGGCTTGCTCTCATGGCTTGCTCAGTGTGCTCTCTTATAGAACCCAGGACCACTATCCCAGGGATGACACCACCCACAATGGGTTGGGCCCTCCACATCAATCACTAATTATGAAAATGTCCTACAGGGATGCTTACAGCTGGACCTTAGGGAGGCATTTTCTCAGTTGAGGTTCCCTCCTTTCAGATGACTCTAGCTTGTGTCAAGTTGACATAAAACTATCCAGCACAATGCCTGAAGAACAGTTGGGGGCTGGAGTGATGGCTCAGCAGATCAAGGGCTAAAAGGGCTGGCTGTTCTTCCAGAGGACCAAGGATCAATTCCCAGCAACCTCATGACAGATCCTAGCTGTCTAGTAGCTCCAGTTCTAGGGGATCTGACACCTCCATACAGACAAACAATATATGCAAGCAAAACATCAACGCATGTGAAATAGAAATCGTGAAACAGAAATAAGTTAAAAAAAGAAAAACAGCTAAAGTTGTCCTCTGACATTTCCATGCATGCCCACATAAACACATGAGCACCCAAATATGCATGTATACCTGTGTTCACACCCAACTACAAATCCCTCTACAAAACCTAAAACACCTATTGCAGAGCTGGACCCCGTAGCAGCTCACGCTGGCCTCTGTCCACTCCGTCCTCAGCATTCTCAAAACCACTTATCTGAGTTTTTTTGTCTGTAGATTATGTTTTAAGTCTCAACCTACCAATACCAGGAGGCATTTTCTCAAGGGAAGAGAGGAAGACCCAAGTGCACAGAAGTGAGCTATGTCTGTGGGCGATGGTTCTAGACAGACATTTATAGACTGCGCAGAAACTCCTGTTTGGCTGTAGCAAGGCTGATGTGTTCTGTTCAGTTCTTTTCTTTCTTTTTTTCTTTTTCTTTTTCTTTCTTTCTTTTCTTTTTTTTTGTTTTTGTTTTTGTTTTTGTTTTTTTCTTTTTTTGAAACAGGGTTTCTCTGTGTAGCCCTGGCTATCCTAGAACTCACTCTGTAGACCAGGCTGGCCTCGAACTCAGAGATCCACTTGCCTCTGCCTCCTGAGTGCTGGGATTAAAGGCGTGCGCCACCACTGCCCTGCTTTTTTTTTTGGTTCTGTTCAGTTCTTTGAGCCAGGCTTTGGTGCTTCTGCGGTGCTGGGCTGTGTAATCTATGTGAGGGTTGTTCAGTGGTCTGGGGTGGCTCATGACATTCTTGGACTGACCCAGAGTCCTGAGAGCCTGATGCACAGAGGCCAGCAGGGCATGGGGCCTGTCTGAGGGTTTTGGTTGGGCCCAGGCTCCTGGCAGTGTCTGGCTGCCTCTGGATACACAGGACACCCCCTGTCTTTGAGCTCACCTGATGGCTGGAATTCTTTCTTCTTTGTCCTCTCCTCTCTTGGTTCCTTCCTCTTTATTTCTTGCTTCTACTGAACAGTCAAGACCCAGCTCAGAACAGGATGGATGAACAGTGTTTATCTATTCTGTGGTCTTAGGTTGGGCCGTGTGCCAGGAGCAAGAGCTACATGGAGCCAGCTGGGTCCTGTCCTTCCTGTTGGGACCTCGACCATCTGCATTTATGCTTAGCCTTCCCTCTTCCCGCACTTCCTGTGCACTGTCCAATGTATGAATGTGGAGGTCCCTGCCTCTTAGCTGAGCCTGGATGTAGCCTCTCAGGACTAAGGCGTGGGCGGTGCTCACAGGGTGGAGGGGTTTGCTTTGCAGTAGGCGGGCTCTCCTGATGCTTTATGCCCTTGGCGGGGCCTGAGGGTTCTCTAATAGCACAAATACCTACATGAGCTGTGTTCACATATCAAGTGTGCTCCTGGCTCCCAAGCAAGCAAGAAGGTGGGAGGAGTTGCTGTGGCTATCGTGCCTTGAACCTGTGATGCTGCCTTATGGAGAGATCAGGTGTCTCCTTATGGGTGCCTACCTGCCAGCTACCTGTGCACTGATGGGAAGACATGGACCTGAGCCCAGTTGAGTTGGTCTTTATGTGTAGGCCCCATTGATAGAACTGAACAGCTTGGCCACCCTGGGTCATTACTGACAAGAGACTTCAATTTCCTGAACAGATACTATAAGTATCCTTGCTGCTATTTTTGTTGTTGTTTTTGTTTTTGGCTGGGGCCTTGAGTTCAGGACCTTGTGCATAAAGGTAAATATTCTATCACTGAGCTATATTCCTACCGCCATGATGATTGTGTGTGTGTGTGTGTGTGTGTGCGCGCGTGCGTGTATGTGTAGGTGGAGGACACAGGGCAGCCTTGGGTATTGTTCCTTAGTTGCTCTTTTGGCATGTCCCAGGGATCTGCCTGTCTCTGTCTCTCCAACACTGGGGTAACAGATTATAGGACGGTGCCTTGCCTTTTCCCAGGAGTGCTGGGAATTGAATTCCCATCCTTCTGCTTGTAAAGCAAGCTTTACAGGTTGACCATGATGACCTTATTTTTATGTTTACTTAATTATTGTGTGTGTTTGTGTGGGGGCACATGCGTGGAGGTCAGAGGACAACTTTGGGGAGCCGGTTCTCCTTCCACTCTGTCACTTCTGGGGATTGGACTCTGTGGCAAGTGCCTTTAATTGATGAGCCATTTTGCTCATCTGAAAGATTTTCTTTTAAAAGACAGTATCTCACTAGGTAGCCCTGGCTGCCTTGTTCCTCATTATGTGGACCAAGCTGGCCATGAACTCAAACACCTGCCTGTCTCTGCCTTCAGAGTGCTAAGATAAAGGCACGTGTCACCATACTCCATGATGTTTTTTAAAAGAGAGAGTGAGTTGGCACCTCAAGGCTCTGGGTGTGGGGAAGAAAAATGCGCCAGGATTGGCGTGACACTTCACGGCCAGAAGAGGTCGCAGTTGGCCTGCCTGGGATGACAAGGAGCCGGAGGTTAGGGCTGTGTGGGATGCTGATGTGTAGCGGGTCCCAGGAGGTATGTGGGCTGGAGGTGTTGATGGTAGTTTGAGACTCCTTGGCTGCTAGGAAGCTTCAGGGGAGTGCCCCTACCCTCCTGTCTAGTTCCCCAATACATCCAAGGGATGGCCTCAGGAAAGGCACTTGCTGTAGTTGAGTTGTGTCAGTGCTGACCGTGCATGCTAGGATCAGAGTCTCCTGATCTTCCCACCGAGCGCTCATGAAAATTCAGGTCTCTATAAGCCAGAGGTGAATATTGAGCTGGAGCCCGAGCAGAGGCCTTAATAAGATGTTTCACAGTTTTCATGATTCGGGTTGTTTGGAAAATGCATTTTGTGTAAGCGGGACTCTGAGTAAGTTCAGAATGCAGAGTGGATAGCAGGGACCAATAAGCTGTTGTGGGAAGATCCGTTAGGGCATGGGCGGCTCAGGTGAGCACCTGGGGATGGAAGTCCTACCCTAGGCCTGCAGGTTGGTATGTGGTCTACTGAGTGGCAGCTGCTTTTCCCTTCCTGATGTCAGAGATGCCTGTGGTTATAAACCACACCCCAGTGTTCCTGTGAGGCGGAGGTATTATGTGTGTGCTTGGTCTTCCTGACGTGGGTGCTGGCACTCAGGATGTGAACTCCTGGGTAGGACCTGGCATGTGCTCCTGGTATTCAGGGTGCTGGGGCTTTGCCCCCTTCCCTGCCAGTGGTGGCTCACTGGATCTGAGTTGTTCAGCAGGCTATAAGCTTTGTAAATGCAGAAGCCACACCAGACCCATTTTTATATTCTCTGTAGCATCTGGCATGAAATTTGGTACATGTTAAGTGATCAATGAAGATTTAAAGACATTTTCTGGATTTCACTGCTTTGCTTTAGGAGGGGTTGTGTGTATGTGTATGTAGAAATCCTGCTCACCTCTAGGGGGCACAGTAAGACTTACTATCTTTTGCCCATCCAAGCTTCTAGAATGTGGTAGAATCCTTGCCTCACCGTAACATTTACCGAGATGATTTTTCTCTGATCCGGAGCAAAACAGCTCTGTCCATCTGACTGATGTGAAGAGTGCCGAGTGCCCGTCTTTCATCACCTTAAAGCTCAGCTTTGGAGGAACACATTTCAACTAGGCACATTACAGTGGAAAGATATGTATTTTAATATGCTCTAAATGTTCTGTGAGCTGTAAAATGTGCTTATATTAGTTTTGAAAAATTTACAGCCAAAGCAATTAAGTAAAATAAAACAGTGAGTCACAGGCCCCGCAGCGCTGCTCTGTTGTCTCAGGCGGTGATCCTTCTGCCCTCCTCAGTGAGCTTCCAGGCTTTCATGGCTGTAATCCCAGCACAGATACCTTTTATGCTCTCTTTTCATTTCTCCGTGAACTCGATGGGCTCTGCATGTTTGAACACCCACTGCACGTAAAGGTAGAATTCAGCTTTTGATGCCTTTTCTGAGAGAAAAAGGCAAACAGAGCCAGCCCTGCCAGTCTGTCCATGCAGGGGCTGTGCCAGCCCCCAGGGGCTCCCTGCTTACACCAGCATGCTTCCTGCTGTGGGAGCTGAATTCTTACACAAGCAGGTCTGTATATATAGCATGCGAGCTACGAGTTGTTAATTTGCTTTATTTGTTCAAGATTTTTCAGCAATAACAAACAAGCTTCCATAACATATTTTTAAAAAGCCAAACTGACGCTTATTGGGGATACTTTGCTGACTCAGATAAGTGAGATCCGAAGAAGAACAGAGTCATCACTGCTGGTACTGCCCTGGTCATTCCTCATCACTAGGCCATCCTGGCCTGCCTGCCACATCCCACATGTTGACACAGGCCAGTTGATCATGTGCTATCTTGCCCTCCGCCTGATTGTCTTCTGTATTGTTTGTGGGGCTGGGGGTATAGCTCAGAGGTGGAATGCTTGCCTAGCAGGCAGAAGGCCTGGGGTTCCTTCCCCATTCCCCAAAACAAAGCCCCTACTGAAAAACTGTCTACAAACATTTTTATGACTGTCTCTTTCCTCACACTTGCCCTTGTCTCTTCTGTGCTGTTTCCTGTAGCTTCTGGAGTCCATTTTAAAGCAAGTAGTCCTGCAGCGATCACACTGTGCATAAATGCCATCTTTTCTGCTGCTTAATGTAGTGAAGATGGGCTTCGGCAGAAGGCCTGTGTGTGGTAAATGGAACCTTAAACTGTCTGGCCTTCAGTGCATGTCTCTACTGCTGCTCAGTACTGTTGTGACTTTGCATAAGATTACTTGGTCTCTCTGATCCCCAGGTATCACTGGTAAAGGAGAGAGAATGCCCATCAGTGAGGACTGTTGCCACAGATATGGAAAGAAATGATCTAGTTCAGTCCCTGGCACCAGTGAGAATTCCCCCCTTGTACCCATATTGATTGGTTAAAACACAAATGTGCAAAAACCACCTCAGCTAGAGTCTTCTGACTTAATGTAGTTCTGCTTTTGTGAACCTATTCATAGTTTGTTTTTTGTACATATGGATTTTTAAAGAGTTTCATCCTCAGTGTTCCTGAGATAAATACCTTTAAAATGCTTGGAGCTTCTGAGATCAAAGCTACTGAGCTGCCTTCGCAGTCCTTTGGAGTGCTTTGTACATCCGCCAGGTCCTGCTGAGGCCGACCCACTTGCCAGGTGCTCACACTGGCCACTGGATGGTGGATGGTTGCTTGAGTCCAAAGTCAAGCCTCAGCCATGTTGGGGAAGCAATCTCACCGCTTAGGAAACACGGAAGGGAGCTGCACTGCCTCGCTCAGGCAACCTGCCTTCAGAGATATCTGAAGGCTCTGTGGTGGAGGCAGGTGACCCCAGCTGGTGGGATCACCAGCTCTGTGGTGACCAGGAGCACATGAGGGAGCAGGAAGTCAGCAGCTGCACCGGGCCGACCGAATGCTGCTAGGCACAGCTTTTAACACTCTACCACAGGAGCTGTAACTTGTTCCCAGTTACACAGCAGACAACATGGGGGGCTGATGGGCTACAGAGACTGAACAAACCCCACAGCTGTTCCTCCTCCTCTGGAAATGCCCAGTTGAGAAGCAGCCCCTTCTTCCAGATGGTCCCAGGCTCTCTCCAGCCTCACTGCTTGGGTTCTGTTAAGTGGCAGGGGGAGCAGCGATGATTTCCATGGTGGCTTGGATTTGCATTTTTATATATTACAGGATCTTGCTGATTTATCATTGTTAGTAGATCTGATTATATTAGGGTATCTTGGATGTGCTTTGTAAAAGGTGATATATTTCACATTCAAAGACAAGGAATTTATGGATCCAAGTGCCAGAGCGAGGGTTTAGTTCAGTTTTGAAAGAATTACTCTTGATGGATTTTTACGAAATGAGGTTGAGAAGTGATTTGGTGCGTGGAGGAAGGAGCTGTGGAGCATTATGCAGATGATTGGCAATTTATTCCGAGCACGAGGCAGATCTGTTGGAAATGAGAGGCAGCTGGGGAGGAGGGGCTGGTTGTGGTGGTGGGCGTCTGGTATTTGGGGAGCAAATGATTAACAGTGAGTGCATGGAGGGTGATCAGGTGAAGGCGAGGAGAGAATTTGTTGTGTGTGTTAACATGCACACACACCAGCACATGGAGAGATCATCTGGTCCTCCTTTATTTGGCAGAGACGGGGGGGGGGGGGGGAGAGCAGGCAGTTGCCTCGGGCACACAGTTCTGGAGTCTGTTTGGTCCTCTCTTCCCTCTCACCTTCCTGGGAAGGTTGAGAGTCCCCCGTGTCATCCTAAGGTGGTTTAGGAGTTGATAACCAGGCTGCAGAGCCTCTGGGAAGAGTTGTAAGCTTCTGGGCTGGAACTTTCTTTTCGTGGGAGGTGAAATGTTTCTGACACCCTCTTCCCTTGAGTGAAAACCGAGATGAGTTTGAGGCCAATGCACGAGAGGAGAGGCTTCTGGTTCCCTTTACAAGCTTGTAGTTCTCAGAACAAACACGAGCTGACTAAGAGCAGTGCAGTGGCTAACCCTGTGTGCCCTCTGCTCTCTCTCTGGGGGCCTTTGTGGCTGAACTAGACCATGTGCGCCCAGGACAGCTCCTGTGCAAGTGGTGCCGGCATGAAGGTGCTGGCCCTGTCCTCGGGGAGCCAGTCTCATCCAATCTCATCCTGTGTCATTAAGGGGAGAATAGAGCAATTTGGAAAAATGCTTTTAATGTAATTGAAAAATGCAGATTGCAAAATTGGCACACTTAGGAATGGAGACAGTCTAGTGAATTATTTCTTGTTGCTTTTAAAACTTGGACACAGAAGACTCTTAAAGGAGCCTGCCTCGTGCCTGGTGATGGCGAGGTCCTTGGTGTCTTAGAAAAGGAGGTGGTTCTGTATTTTATTTTGCTTCACTGTAAAAGTGGTCAGATTTTGAGAAAAAAAATGGAAGAGATGAAAAGCCTTGATGATGGCCAGAGTGTGTCAAGGCCTGCGCTCTCCTCTGGGCATTTTCCCTGAGTGGATCATCAGGCTCTAGTCACACAGAGGGACTCTTGTAACCCACACTACAAAACTTTGAGATTAAACTCTTTTCCATGGCCAGGTGGGGTGGTATTTGCCTATAATTTCAGCATTTGGTTGCCTGGGGTAGGAAAGAAGTTTGAGGCTAGTCTAGGTTACATAATTAAGACTCTGATTCCAACAAAGTGGGTACAACACACACACACACACACACACACACATTCACATGCTCACTCACACACTCACACTCTGTAGTTGTGGTTCCCCTCAGTCTTACTGGAATTTTCCAGGAAGAGAAGAGAAGAGCGGGTGGGTTGCATCTCTCTCACTCTGTCTCCAGCTGTTGCTGTCTGTCTGTCTGTTCTTGTGGCAGGGCCTTCCTCTAACCTAGACTGGTCTGGGACTCATTCAGTGGCCCAGTGTGGCATGAGCTTACGGCATTCTCCTTGTCACAGCCTCTTGTGTGCTGGGGTTATAGACAAGTGCCACTGTACAGAGCTGCCATGTTTTTCTCTTGTCCTTTTGCCCCGATGGACAACAAGCAGGCCAAGGTGTCTCCCGTGGCCTTCCTATGAGGGCTAAGAACCTCAGGTGTGGTAGCGGAGTGGGAATACCCTGCTGTTAGCCAGGATCCTCATCCTCCCCTCCATCAAGCTTCCTGAAGTGTGGGCTGGAGGGACTTGTCTACAGTGAGCTTGACTGAGGGTCATGAGGTGGCAGGTGGTGTCCCCGATGTGCGTGTGTGTTCCTTTCAGCCTGTCCTGGGTGGGCTCTCCACTCTCTGCAGCCTCGTGTCATCTGTGATGTGGAGGAAGGGTCTTGGGTTTGCGTGCCTACTCCTGAGCCTCCCTCTTGTCCTGCAGTTCTGCTCCTTCGCTCCTGTCAGCGGCACCTCTCTTCTGGGTACCCGGACACAGTGCATTCATTTCTGTTGCTCTGCGGTGTTAGCTTGTGGCTCACACCAATGTCTGTGTGCACAGTGACTATGTCTCCATGTCTTCCACAGGGACAGAATTATTACCTCCCCCCCACCCCCCAACATCTGCTAATTTAATGGCATCTTGTTTGAGGGCTAGATGAGTTCATTTATGGACAGTGTGGTTAGACTCAGGCCTGGCACCTTGTGAATGCTAAATAAGTGGTGTGTCACTGGGGGTTCCTGTCCATTAATCTCCCATGGTCTCAGCGTTCCCCATCTCCAGGCAATTTACATGCTAACAGTATTGACCCTCATCATATCCCGCCTCCTCTCCTTCCCCCAGGTGGTGCTTGAGTTCTGGTATTTCATTATCAATTTTTTTTTTTTTTTTAAGGCAGGGAAAACCTAGCATCTTTTGTAGTCACGTCTGCAGACCTCCTTCTTCCTTTGTAAGTGTCCAGCAGCTTTAGGCAGTGGCATGTCCATTCATACCCTGATAGCTGATATATAGTCACCTATATTTGACCTTCATCTAGCAGTGATTAGCTTGAGCCAGTTTCAATTCTCGTCACTGGGTTCCAGGCAGGCCACATGGCACTGTGATGAATGTGTGCTGGGTGCCAGGGATCGATCAGCATATTAAGGAGCAATGCTGCCGCCCCCCACCAGCCCTGCTTCATGATGCTTCCCCACACCAACACTGGCTATTAATGATTTAAAGTGACCTTCCCATCCAGCTTTATTCTTCAGGGCACGGGTACACCATGGCTTTCCAAATCTTGTCTCAAAAAAGAAATGTGGTATGACATTAAAAGAAATACACACTACTGTAGAGAAACCAGAAGGGTGAAGGGAGTGAAAGAACCAGTGTGGCCGCTGGAGGCTACAGCTGGAGGCTTGTGGGTGTATTTCTATCTAGTCTTAGAAACAATCCAATGAGACTGTACTTCAGCTGTGCACCCACCCCACCACCCTGTAGCTGCAGCCTGGAATGCTGTAATTTATTGCAATGATCTGAAAACCCCAGGGGTCCTTGAGACCCTTCCAGCAGGTCAAAACTATTTTCATAATCACACCTAGAAGTTACTTGCCTTTTCTCCTCTCATCCTCTCAGGGGTGTAAATGGACTTTTCCAGAGGCTCCATGACAGGCACTGTTGCCATAGGTTAAATACCGCCGCAGATGCGGAAGTCAGGCAGCCATGTAACCCACAAAATGCAAACTGCGCCTTCTCGCCTATTTCTTTCTGTTATGAAGAATCTAGTTATTTTTTTATAAGAAATATGTTATTTATATTAACGCATGGTGCGTTTATTATTAATTCTACACAAGTTCATAAATATTTTCAAATGTCTTGGGTTTTCATTGCTGATGTGCTATCAGTAGCTGTCATGTACATAGTTGGCAGCTCTTCGGGGCCCTTAGTTGTTCTAGGCAGCGTGGGAGAAACCAAAGGGTTTGACAGCTGTGGTCTTAAGTAACTTGCAATCTCATTTGGGGAACCTAAGTGGCTTAGTAGGAACGGCACCCCTCCCAGCTCTGGGGCAGGTGACTAGGTCTTCTCTAGCGGTGTCCCTTCTTTCTGCTTGGATAAAATCCTAAACTAAGTGACCAAAACATGACGAGAGGTTCCAAGCCACCATCTGCTCCCAGGTGCTGAACAGTAGGTCCTCCATCCCCAGTGAATGCTTAAGCCCTGGTCACCCTGGCACCACCCTCCTGTCCCTTTCTAGTCCACATGGGCTTTCTTAGAGAGCACAAACAGTTCCAACAGCCTCTGCTTGCCACTTAACATTCTCCTGGAGCCCTGTGTGCTGCTGCACCACCAGCCGCTCTGTGTCTTTGGAGGGCCGTCAATTTTCACTGGTTCTGCGACGCTCTATCGAGTTGATTAACTGTAATTTACTTAGCCGCCCTTGGACACCGAGGTGGTTTCTAATTTTTGCTGTTACAGATAATACTGAAGTGGTTATCTTCATGCATGAAACCCTTTTCTGTTGGATTATTTCTTTTAGATTGATTCCCAGAAGTGGGACTGCTGGGTCAGAGGGTTGTACATTTCCATGGGTCCAGATTCGTCTCCTGTCAGATTGCTTTCCAGAAGGATTATACCAATTTGCACTGCCACCACAAAGCCTCCGTAATAACCAACGATTTTGCTTAACTATCATGCCTAGAATTTTCCCTTGGAGCCCTGAGGGGGCAAAGGCCCTTATCTAAGTGAGCACCATCTATAATTATTTAGACTAACACCAAAATTGCTTTCAGAACATTTTTAACCTGCTGGGTTTAGAATTCTAATTCTCATACATGCTAGTACTAAAAGTTTCACAAGCCACTATTTCTGTCTCCCTCCTCACAGTGTGTTTACATGGCCCAACAACTGTAGGGGGATGTGAGAGCTTTCATAAACACAAGTGGTCTCTTTCTACACCAGTTGAAGTGGTATTTTGAAAGGTACGAAAACACAAATTAAATCACATTTTCATCGTAACCTTTGGCTAGGAGAGTTGTGTGCTTTCATCTGTGCCTCTTCACAGTCCCCCAGTCTTCTTGAAGCACATTCTGATACCTTGGACCCTTGCCGTGTCCTTACCATTCTGGGGCATGCCACCTGTCACCCTGCTAGGGATGTTAGGAGAGGGGACTTGCATGCACCCATGTTGGTCCTGAGGGTGGTAGTTCCTACTAAGGAAGATGCATTGAGAATTTGTCAGGACTCCGACTAGTCACCTTGGCGTGTGGCCTGTCAGGGGGAGGGCTACAGTAGCAGTCTGGCAGGACCCCAATATATTGCTGCCAGGTGGCAGAAGGTGCTTTTGCTTTCGGGGTTGGAAGCTTGGGTGGTTTGGAAGCCCCTTTGGGGTTGTCTGTGCTTGGGTGCTAGCTGTGGGCAGTTCTGGAGAGGACCTGAGTGTGGCCCGGAAGTGCTGCCTGCCTGGCTCAGCCTAGGGCTGCATGCAGTGCACATGCTACTGAGAGTTGGGACCATCATGCCCTCATTGCTCTGAGCTTCAGCCTGCGCTTCTGTGAACTAATTGTCTCCTAGGACTGGAAGGATCAGGCGGTTAGAAGTGTGAAGCCGCTTTGTAAACTATGAAGCCCTTACAAATGGAAGGTATTATCCGGTGCTCCAAATGGGGTTATTCTGTAATTGCCTTCTAAGCCTCACTTCTGAGCAGGTGGGGCTTGCCGCCTCATTTGCCTGCACTTCTAGGCCTGGCTGATTAGCACACTCCATTGTAACCACTCACTCCAGTAGGTCTTTCAGGGACCTTGGCTCCTCCTGGCATGGCTGTTTTCTAGCTCAGTAACATGATGTCAACTATGATGGGTGAAGTGCCAGAGTTGGAGAGCTCAGATCATGGGCTTCTGAAAGTGGCTGCCAGCAGGGGTCCTGGGACATTGCTGTATGGGCTATGAGTTCCTTCAGCTTTGCCTGGAGTTGTCTGGCTGGCTGAAATCTAAACACAAAGGATCTCAGAGACCGACTGGGAGAGATGGTCCTTGATTGCAGCATCAGAAGGCCTGTCTTTTCCTTTTCTCTTTCATGTAGCCACCCACCTGTCCATCCACCTTCCCCATCCTGCGGGAAATTCTGGGTCTATGCAGGACTCTAGGTTTGAGGAGAATAGGCACACCCAGGCCATCAGGAAGGCTAGTTGGGGACAGATACCTGAATGAGATAGTGTGACAACTCTCTAGGGACCACCAGTGTTGGGACTGCAATCTAGCAGAGAGTGGGACAGATCTGTCAAGTTCTGAGGCAGGAAAGGCTGAGGTTGAGGTTGAGCCTGGGCTGGGTGACAGAAAAGAGCAGGCAGAGAGGATGGCAGTGAGAGTAGGTCAGATGCGAGCCTGGCTCAGTTATTGGCTTTGGGCCTGGATAGTCAACACATAAGGCACCTGTCACTTCCTGTGCTTGTGGGGGGTTAGGCCTCTCTTGGGCTTGCGTGCCATTTTTCTACAGCTAGGGCGCAGGGAAGTCAGTGAGCTCATAAGTCTTATTTTGGGGTTCTACCTCATACCCTAGTCTCTTTAAGTGGGTTTAGCTCTTGGCTTTAGTTTGCCTGTTAGTAAGTGAAGGAATGTGACAACATCCGCCTGAGCCTTCTGAGGATCCAACAGGTAAACCATGGAAGGACTCTTAGGTGAGTGACAGGCCCGTGATGGACACTCCTAATGACAGCTGGCATTGGCAGCCTCCTTCTGCCCATTTGACAGATGAGAAAACCAAGGACCAGAGATGGGTTCTGAAGGGCATGTAAGCACAGAGCTGGCTTCTGAATTCAGCCTTTCTTGTTTCTGTTCTGAGGGTGTTCTAGACACCTCCCTTTTTAGAGTGGCAAAGGGCAGTCATGTGGCTTTGCTAAGGACAGTCATCTTTTTGGGTTTTGTTGAGCTCATATGACATGGATGGGCCCCATCATAGGTTCCACCATCATAAGACTCTGTTCTTTTTCATGTAGTGCCAGTCCTGGAGGTGTACAGAACACGTAATCAGTGCAAAGAAGACATTTATGAATGAACCCGTCGAGCCTCAGGGTTTGGGAGGTCTCAATTGCACTCCTGTCCCTGGGCCCATCCTGCCCTCCAATGTATGCAGGAAGCGTCTCTGTGTTAACTGGGCCCAGGTTTGGTCAAGAGCCTTCAAAGCTGCTGGGAGCTAAATCAAGATGATAATTGTGCCACATCTGTTGAGATGCTTGTATTCATGCTCTCAGGTAATAGTCTTGGGCCACTGCTTGCAGCTTGTGTGTTTATTTATTACTTATTTATAAATCATAAATCCGGAAAGGATTTGAGGAAGCTTACAATAAAAGACAGGAACACAGTAAAGCTGTTAAAACAAAACAGAACGTTAGAGCCATCTGAAAAAAAGAGAGAGCAGGGGCAGAGCCTTTGGCTGCCTGACTTTGTGCATCCTTGCTTTGTGGGAGGCCCAGGGGGATGCAGGTCCTGCCATGTGCAGTAGCCAGCATGAATGGCTCCACATGGGCACCAGGGCTCAGAGGACAGAAAGTGAGTCTCTTCCAGGGGTGGTTATGTCTTGGAGTCAGCCTGAGGAGGGGCTCTGTGTAGGTTCCTGGCCACACAGCCTGGGTCGTTCTTTTTTTCAGTTTCTTTCTAGCACATGATATTAATGAGAGTCAGTTCAGGGAACTGCCAGAGATTTGACCTTTGGAAAATATTGTTCTTAATCTGACTTAAAATTCTTGTGGTCACTGTTGTACTGGGCTGATGGCTCCAGTCCTTTTCTTAGACCCCCAAGTGCAGAGAAAGCTGATGCTATGATGGGTCGCTGTGTGCCCTTGGATCTGTCCACACTTATGTCACCCAGAATGGCTTATTTCTTGTTGGTTAAAAACACGACACTTGGAGCAATGGGAACATACTTTTTAATTATTTCCCGGTATGTCTACAGCAATGCTGTTGTCAAGGAAACCAAAGCCTCTGAAAAGCTTTTCAACTTCCCTGTCAGAAGAGGACTCTTGTGCCACACTCATGTTGTCTGTGGGAATGGACCTGTCCTTCTGTAGCAAAATCTGTTTCTTCTGGAGGGTTGTTTCCTTTCCTCTAACAGATAGAGTCTTCCTGACATTTTCCCAGGACGTGGCAGGTTGGGAAGAACTGCGTGCATTCTTAACACATAGTATTTCATTCATCCTGCATCTGTCGCAAGAGTTGGGTACTAGGACAGAGCGAGATAACAGGGAAGAGCTAGTCTTCCCGGTGAGAAAGCAACATGAGGTCAGGGTGGGCAGATCATGGTGGGGCAGAATCAGGAGAGTGTTGTAGGGTGGAGGGTAAGATGCTTTGGGGCTGTTAGGGCACTGAGGATGCGTGGCAGATGCACAGCATGGCTGTGGAAGGCCATGCCAAGCAGACTGCAAGGGCCTAGCCATGTGGCAGAGTGTACTGTCATCAATAAACTAAGGCAATCCAAGGAAGCTGGCTGGCGGGATACCCGAGGCCCTGGAGGGAGGTGGTCCAGAGAGACCTGTGCAGCAAGCGCTGAGGAGCACAGTCTTCCAAGTGTGTGTGCTTTCTGTGGTGTGAGCTGCAGATCCTTGATGTATGGAGGCATGTCACTGCCGTGTTCCAGCTCCTGAGGGAAGGGCGCTGCCAGCTCGCTCAGGGCTTAATAACTCACTCTGGCTGTGGGAGTGCAGCTCTGCTGTAATGCTGCAGCCTGCACTCCAATAAAACTTTATGGTGGTTAAGCCTGTCAGGGGTGCTGCTTTATATGAAAGAGGTGAATCACTGTGAGAAAAACGGGACTCTTAGTTTCTAACAGCCCTTCGTATTCTTCTTGTAAAACTTTTAAAAATAACCCTAGATCATAGAAGAGTAGTAACGCAGCACGGAGTGAGTGCCTGGCCCTTGCCCACGCTCCTCACACTGACCTCTCGCACAGTAGTAAGAAGTCAGCGTCAGGCAGCTCTGCCTTACACTCGCCTGCACCTTACTCTTGTTCTTGTTAACGCCCCTTTCCTGTTCCAGGGTCCAGTTCAGGGTACCAGGCTGCATTTAGAAGGTTCTTATAACTTGGCATCAGAAGAGTAGGCTAGGACTGGTCCTGACCACTTACTTACTCGGAGTTTCCTGTGCTGCACCAACCCTACCTAGTCTACACCAGGGGACAAGTGTGATGATGTCTACCTGAGTATAAACTCTGATTTCAAGGACTACTGCTTCATGAACTCGTGAACAAGAGAGAGGGCTTGCTCCTCAGTGAGGCTGACAGTGTTCATGTGTAAAGTGCCTGTGCTCAAGGATGCTGTCTCCACTACAGGTTCCTCCTCTTCCTCCTTCCCCCTCCTCTTCCTGTTCCTCCTTCCCCCTCCTCTTCCTCCTTCCCCTCCTCCTTCCCCTCTTCCTCCTCTTCCTCCTCCCCCTCCCTCTCCTCCTTCTCCTCCCCCTCCTCCTCCTCTCTCCATCCTAGGTTTAACCTAGCCAGCCTTTTGGGTGCTGACATTAGCGACAGTTTGTGTTTAGGCGATCCCAGCGCATCGACGTTTTCACAGTTTTCCTGAGGTTTATCGGATAATTGAGCGTATTTTGAGGCAGCAACTTGGAACGTGTTGCCTTTAATGAGTGAAACCTGCTCTCCTTGCATACAGATAGCTGCACTCTCCATAAGTAGCTGCACTCTCCATACAGATAGCTGCACTCTCCATACAGAAGCTGCACTCTCCATACAGTAGCTGCACTCTCCATACAGATAGCTGCACTCTCCATACAGAAGCTGCACTCTCCATACAGATAGCTGCACTCTCCATACAGATAGCTGCACTCTCCATACAGTAGCTGCACTCTCCATACAGTAGCTGCACTCTCGTGGGCTGTCTCTTCTCTCCCTCTCGTCTTGTTTTTACTTTCCCCTTCTGCTTGCCCCCAGTCCTCCATCAACTCTGCCCGCCTCCGCTTGCTCGCCTTTCCTCCTTTCCCCACTCCCTCTCCAATTCCCTTCTTGCATTCCTTTCCCAGCAACAGGCCAGTGAAGCTGTTGCCACGGTAACAGAAGCCTAGCCGCTGCTCTGCTCTCCCTGTGCGTCTAACAGGATGAGGATGACGCAGATTGCAGATAGTGTTGACTTCTAGAACCATCTGAGCTCTGGCCTGTGGCCTCTGGAGGCCCTTCATCTTCCAAGGGCCACATCAGCACCACAGCTTGTGGTTCTGTTCAGCTGATGGTCATTTTTTATTTGGAAACTTCAAAATCTGAGAAATCTGCTTTCTTGCTACTCCAAAATACGGGAAGAGCGTCCCCTGAACCCACCCACATGGAGATAGACGTCAGGGGGAGGGAGGGAACAAGTCACATGCAATCTTTGCTGAACTGCTGGGATGGAGGAGTGATTGCTTTAGGATAGGACTTAAGGTCTAGCTGGATTGTAAAGACTCCAGCACTTCGTCTCCTCCAGCAGGTGTTTGAGGAGAGCTCGCCCGGTCAAAGACTTGGGTTGGGACTGTCCAGAGCCCAGTGCCACCTCAAGGGGTCTGTCTGTTAAGGAGCAGGGCTGGTGTGGCTACACACGCGGCTGTGCTGACGTTACATGGGTGCTTGTTTGTCACAGTGGTCCAGTGAGTCCAGCTGGTGCCCATTCTGCTTTCGCATTAGCTAGGCTTTGTGGTCCCCTTGCAGGGACCACAGAGTGCTTGGCTTCTGGGCCGACATGGGGCTGGTTGGCAGTGGTGGCAGCCACACTCCATCTGGGTTTGACTCAGGTCCAGCTTGTTGGCATTAGTGAGGATTTGGAGTCCTGCCATTCAGCCAGCATCAGCTAATAGCCCAGCAGGGAAGAGTTAGTCCATGGATTATATTTAAGTTAGTCCTTACTCCCAAAGGTAACTTTGTTTAATAAAAACCTAAGCCTCAATCACTGTGCTTATGGGCGTCCTGGCTCCGGGGTGTACAAACACGACTTAAAAAACTCAAATATTGTCTGTGGTGGTGCACAAACATGTTCGTTAATAGAGGGTGTGCTAAAAGCACGGGCGAGTTCCGGCTGTGCCTGAATGGTCTTTCTGCACTTGGGTCTTTTAATTTTTATAATCACTTGGAGCTTATTTAAATACCGCCCTTTCAGTAGTGAGTATTCAGGGGAGGACGCTATGGTATGTAAGAACTGCACGGCTACCCACAGTAGCCCCAGTCAGTTGCTGGGGCTTAAATTGATAATGGACCCCACACAGCAGCTGCTAATGGGGGATAATCTGGGAGTGTTTTGTTATTGTTTTTATTTTAGAAGAAAGGTTTGAAATTAGCATAGTAAATCTCTGAGGGATCTTTGCAAATAAAAGAATATCCACGTTAAAAACAACTTTCAGGAAAGACGTATGGTAATGAATAAAACATCAGTGAAAATAAGCGTTTAATTATTCAAGTAGAAGTAGTAATTTAAACTAATTATTGCTTGCGGATTTCATAATTCAGTTTTTGTCTCACAATAATATTTCCTCTGGGCCTCTGGGGTGCGTCAGTGGCTGCCCCCGCTCCATCCCTGGGGCAGAGAGGCCTCCTGCCTCCCCAGAGACTCAGTGAGAGAGGGTGGGGTTGCTCAGGTCCCTGTTTCTGCCCTGCTCCTTCTGCCTTTGGTCCACAGCAGTCCCTTGTGCACTGTCTAATTAAGCACTTCCTTATTAATCACCTCTGGTTGGCTCAGGGACTCAGAGCAGCCTGCACATTGATTTCCAAGTGGGGGCTGGCAGCTCCCCACTCAGGGTTGTAGGCTTCTGTGGCATGCCTGACCCCTTCTGCCTATGGCCCCACTGGGTACTTTCCTGCCCGTTATGGCTGCCTCAACTTGCATCTCTTCTTGGAGGCATCCGCTCACCCTCTATGGGAATCCACCCCCCTCCTATAGCTTTGTGCTATCAGATTGTGGTCTTTTTGTTTGTTTAAATTTTTCATACTGGGTTGTTTTTTTTTCTTACTTTGCTTCTGCTTCTGGAGGAAACATGATCGCCCAGAGGAATGGAAAAGTACTGGAGGAAACAGGAAGCAGGCTGATCCATCATCACCTGCAGCTTGCAGCCATGGGCTGCTCTTGCACTGGACTTCTCCAGCAGCCTTGGTGGGTGCTCTCTGTAGTTCAGCTCTCTTGCCTCCCCAGGCTCCGGAGCTGGGGTGTCTTTTGCACTATGGGTACTAGGAGGGCCTGGGTCCCTCTCCTCTGGGCATGTCCTGTGGGGCCCCTGGCGTCAGTTGGTGCTAATGCCGGAGGAGTAAGTGCTGAAAGTCCTTTTGCTCAATGGCGAGAGGCTTTTAAAACCCAGTTGTTACTGCTGCTCCTATGAATGCCCATAATGGCACGGGAGGTTTTCTGAACTTCTCTCTATTGTGCAAATGCTGCCTGGATCAGATCCTGACGACTCAGGTGAACTATTATTCTGCCCCTCAGAAGGTGAAGGGAAAGCTTTCAGTTTGTGACTTCTTCTTCCCAAGTGCCCTCTGTCAAAAGGTAGTGACATGTGACAGCCGTTATTACTTTGCTGTAATCACACGCCATTCCACCTCGTGCCCAAAAGCTTTCCGTCCACCGCAGGGGAAGGACAACCTTTATTTCAGACCCTTCCCCTTTCTTTGTTATTACCTTCTCTTCAACAACAACAACAGCAGCAGCAGCAACAACAACAACAACAGCAGCAGCAACAACAACAACAGCAGCAGCACAACCTCCAGACTTTATAGGCATGATCTGTGGGAGGTTATTGCCACGGACAGGGGTGAGACAGGTGGGACACAGGGGACAGATGGAGAAATGAAGCTGGCTGCCAGGGACCAGAGGTTCACAATGAGTCACCAGCTAAGGCACCAGGCAGGTCAGGCAGCCGCTGGGTGTTGGGTTCCTCATTTGGGAAAACATGGAGGTTTGACCAATCTCTGATGCACTTTCTCTTGCAGTAGTTCTGTGATCTCCAGAGTAGCTACAGCACAGTGTGGTAATGACAGGATTGCAGGTGGCAACCCTTCCTGCAGAGCCATTGCAGGGAGCTTTTGGTTCTCAATTGGTTTCCTCTCCATGTGACCTCTGGAGGAGGTCATTAAGCAAACAGAGATGGTCCTAACACTTTGCAGCCACCACTCTGGAACAGAGCCACAGGCTTGCCATAAAATGCTGTGTGTTGGGATAATGAAGAGCCTGGTGCTGGGGACTTGTGTGTCTGGGAAGGCCAATGTGGCCAGGCTACACAGTACCCATCTGTACCCTTGGCTCCCTTAGATGCCACCTGTACACCCATATTTGTTCATCTGTGCAAACTTGTGCCACCATTATGTATGTATGTATGTATGTATGTATGTATTTATTTATTTATTGGTTTTTCGAGACAGGGTTTCTCTGTGTAGCCCTGGTTGTCCTGGAACTCACTCTGTAGACCAGACTGGCCTCGAACTCATTTATTTTTGTACCATTTGATTCTTTGTGCATGTGTGCCCATGTATGCATGGCAGCTGGGTGGTTGGTGACAACCAACTTAATCTGCTGAGCCATGAATAATTTCTTGTTGCTTTTGTTTCTTTGAGACAGGTTCTATGAAGCGTTGGCTGTTCTGGAACTCATTATGTAAACAAGGCTGGCCTCAAACTCAGAAAAGATTCTTCTTCCTCTGCCTCCCGAGTATTGGGGTTAAAGGTGTGCACCACCATGCCTGGCCTCCCATGAATAACTTAGAAACATTTTGTTAATTTTTATTTTATGTGGTAAGTGTTTTACCTGTAGTATGGATGTATGCATGTATGTATGTATGCATGCATGTATGTATGTATGTATGTATGCATGCATGTATGCATGTATGTATGCATGTATGTATGCATGTATGTATGCATGTGTGCCTGGTATCTGTGTTAGATCCTTGGAACAGATGGTTGTAAGCTGCCGTGAAGTGCTAGGAATGTAACCTAGGTCCTCTGCAGGAGTAACCAGTGTTCTAACATCCTCTGAATAATTTTTACACTAAAGTATCACACAAAACCATGTGTTTTGTTTTCCTGGATGGTCTGACCAAGGTATGTGCTAGTCTCATCTCTCTTTCTCTTAATAAGGTTATGCATTTGTATAAAAAATGCCACTGGATGAGAACAGCACAACCAGCCAGCGTTCCAGAGACCTGCTAAGTGGATACTGTTTAGGTCACACAAGGTCTGTTCCTCTCTGAGGAACTGACGGCTGAGTCTCATTACATTTGTGACCCTGTCTTGCCTACCTTCTATATCAGAAGTGCCCAATAAATTGTTGTAGGGGCAAATTAAAATGTCTTGTATAGATTGCACCTGATCCCTGTTGTAAGCTTCTGCAGGGGGCAAGAAAATATTCTTATTTCTTTTAGGAATAGAAATTCATGAATTTGGTATAAAATTCAACAGGGATAAAAGGACGTAGAGAGAACGACGCCCTCCCCCATTCCTTGACTGGTTCTAGGGAGTCCACATTTGCCTCATTTCCATACCCAGGGTCACCCTGCCTACTGTGAGATGCAGAGCTGGCTTGAGCTATGTTGTTTGGCCACATGTCAGGGAGCTGACTAGAGGTGGAAGGTCTCATGGAAAGAAACATGGCCTTGGATTGAAGCTCTGGCTATAGCACCTCTCCTGTGGTCTCATGTGGTCACTGTCAGGTTGCTGTGTTCAGCTTGCAGCACCATGTGCTTGGTCAGCAAGGTGGCTACCCTGAGTGACACCCAGAGTTTGGCATAGGCAATGTAGCTGCTTCTCTTTGCCTGTGCTTAAAATTGAAGATGGCGATGAATATGCATCATTTTGAAATGATAATATAAAATCAATGCAGAGGTGTGATTCCATTAATAGATGGCTGATTAACTGAATCTTTTAGGAGCCCATTTGTTGCCCAGAATGAAGCCGGCTGGAATGAAGCAGAACTCAAATGGCAAGCCTTCTTTTCTAATTGAAACACACATAAAGTGCTTGGTCCTCAGCCTTCCTTCCATCGAGATGATTGCAGCGATCAATATTCTAGTTTGCTTGGCTGGCAGCTTGCAGGGCGTCAGGATGGATGATGGACCCAGGGAAGCACTGCCAAGCAGAGCATGAAGTTATTCCCATTTGCCAGTTTCTGGCCTGCCTGATGGAGCAGAGCTAGGCCATGCTGGTGCAGGTTCTATCAGGTTCTGTGTCTGGTGCCATAGAGCTCCATAGAGCCCCACATGGCTGGCTCCCTGAGGCTCACTATTGGTACCACTGAAAACGCCACATTTTCCAAGCTTCCACTGAGCACTTAGCATAGAGTCTCATGGGCATGTGATTCATTCTCCTAGAACCTCTGAGGTGCCTGTCATACACAGGGGGTTTAGGGACGTGGTGGCATGACTGGAACTAGAGTCCAGGGTTGCTAGCTTCCAAAACCTTCCTTCCTCTCCATTCTTCCATGCTTCCCAGGAGGGCACCGTAAGTCTGGAGCCTGGATTCTTGTTTTCCTAGAGAAGCTGTGGGCAGTGAGTGCTGGTCCATGGAAACCAAGTTCATTAATGACACTGTGTTTCGTCTCTGTTTTCTCCTGGAACATGTTGTGCGAGGCAGCAATGCTCTGGGCAGCATGCTTTTGGTAATCCAAGCTTACATGTAATATATGCCTTCAGCCCTTTTTGTGAAGGGCCAATGGAGATGCTGAAGAGAAGCTGCTACTGAGGGAATTTGCCTGGATGTTACTTTCTGTAATTGGCCCTTTGTAAGCCTCTGGGTCTTTTAGGTGCTTAGGTGGGGCCTAAAGAGATTATGCAGTGTTTCCTGACTTGTTAGCCAAGGGCAGTTCTTGGCTGTGCGCTTGCTAAGCAGATGACAATGGGTTTGCCTTTTGAGAGGATAGCTAGCTAACTGTGCAAGGGAAGGGTTAGTGGGCTAGCCTTTTCCAAGGCTTAGATGCCTTGGCCCACAACTCATAGGTGAGGCCCGTGTTCATTGCATAGGATAGAGAAAGAGGCTTGAACAGCCCCTCCCCCACACCGATAGAAGTGCTCCAGGCCTAGAGTGACCTTAGAGGTCAGATGGACTGTTAGTATCAAGGGTGTGGGCTTGATGAAGGACCACAAGGACGGTGTACTTTCAGTTCTAGCACACTCTGCGGGTATGAGCACAGCAGTTGGAAAGTGGAGGGAGAGCAGTCGCTGCAGCTGCTCTTTACTGAGCATCTGCTATGTGCAGGGTCTGAGCACATATCACTACAGCCTTACAGGAAGCCCGACCACACATATCCGAATCGTGTTGTAATTGAAGAAATTGAGACGTAAACTGGTGAAGATCTGGGTCTAAGAGAGGAATGCACTGGTAGGAGTGAAAGACTTCACACTCCTCACAGGAATTCACATATAAGGGTCAGAGAAAAAGATCACACCCACCCAGTGATGCAGCCGGAGCCCATCCCTCACAGATTCCTGGGGGGATGGGGGGACTTAGGGCTGTGCCTGTGTCCCTTGGCTCATCAAGGTCAGGGCAGGTCCTGCACCTCCTGTGCTCCCTGCCTTCCAAGAGCTGTGAAGTAAGGGGCGTGAGGGACACTCTCTCTAGGTGGATAGGGGCGTGGCTCTTTGGGAGGAGAGGTGTGGGGCGGTGGTTGCACCAGCACTGTCACCCTCCAACCTTAACCTGCATGAGGTAATGGTGGAGAGTGGGGGAGGGCGATCAGAGACAGCCAGAGTCAATGCTTCCTGGGCAGGATGGAGGCTTCACTGAGCCTGTAGTTAACATTTTAGTAGTAATCAGGGAGTTTCTGAAAGATCATCTGATGGTATGCATATATTTTGTGCTCAGACATTTGTTTGTTATGTGTTTTACATTTCTGGGAGCTTTTCAGATTCTTACCGATGTGTGTAGAGTTTTGAGGGTGGTTTTCCTTTGACATCAACAGCCCCCCTTTACCCTCAGGTTCACCACCTCTGAGAGCGTGGGAGGCAGGAGAGAGATCTTAGCTCATCCATGACTGTGGCTCCGGTCAGGGGAATCTGGGAGGAGCTTGGTGAGATGACTGAGCTGGCCTTTGGGGCAGTGGGGACTGGGCCCTAGATAGGGCTGGCAGTGGTAGACGGGGCAGGTTTTAGGCTCGGCCCCTTTCTTCTTCTGTGTGCTCCTGGTGGAAGCTTGTGCACCCAGGGCAGCTGCTGCTGGTGGCTGCATACTGCATACTAATCAAAGAAAACCTTTGGACCATAAATACCCTGAGAACGGTGGCGAGTTCTTTCTGCTTTGGATAAAGAGGCTCTTCCTGAAGCCAAGCTTTTTATTTGAAAGATCAGGGACCAAAGCTTCACACATTGGTGCTTCGGCAGGCCCTGACACTCAGTTTTGCTAGTTAGGGCTTTGGGGTACAGAGATATGGCAATCCGTCTGTGGGAACTTGTGGTGCCAAGTGTGAGGGGCATTTCCGATAGATAAGCAGAGATGGAGCGTAGGCAGGGCCTTTGGCTTGGGTCCTGACTGGTAGGAAAGGGCACTTCAGTTGGATCTGGGGGTCAGGGGCTGGTATGGGCAGGCTGTGGGCCGGTCAGGTTAGTGATAGCAAGCGTCTGCCATGAGGGTCTGGGCTTCCTGAGACATGAGAGTGGATCTGGAATATTTTCTGTATAACTGGGAGCTATCAACAATTTGTCAAGTAGAATTAATTCCTAAGGAGACCTGCTACAAGGCTCCCGTGAAGGTCTAGGCCTGAGGACAGCGGTGGTGTGTTGGTCTTGACTTCAGAGAGCTTTGCCATGACCCCTCTTCTTCCTCATGGATCCTCAAGATATGAGCATAATGTAATTAAATTTTTAGGGCTTAGGAACCCTTTTGTTTATAGAAAACCTATGTATTTTACATAGGAGGATTGAATTTCTACATCTCTCAGCCTTAGGTAGTGGGTGTCAGTGTGAGAGAAAGCTGAGATTTGAAAGGTCACATTCTCATGGAAAGACCCCGGGCACATTAGAGGCTGGGCTGGAGCCCCGCCCTGCAGTGCTGTCTTCCCCTGCAGCTCCCTGTGCCACCCCCGCACCTGTCTCTGAGGCCCAGGTGAACTGGAGGGTTATGAATATTTACGCAGGCAGCACCGGACTCAGTGACGCGGCTGAGTGCCGCAGCAGCGATCGATCGATCGGCAGCTCATCAGACCTTTCCAAACACTTGTGGTATTTTCCTCGTCTGGAGGGATAAAAGTAATTACCAGCACGGTAGCATGTGACGCCAACAGTACGCAGACCTGCCCGCCTGCTCCTTTTTGGGCTTAGGGTGTTTTGTTTTCTTCTTAAAATCTATGTGAATGATTTTCTCTTTAATAATGTTTGTTTTCTTCTGATTATTGAACTAATGTATGCTCGTTGTGGAAAACACACGAATGCATTAACCAGAAAATAAAATGCATGAATTATTTTTCCATTACAGTCTTATTAAGGAAGTTTTGCCTATGCAAAGGAAATTTGGAGCATCAGACTTATTTGAGAGGCTTGTGGAGATAATAAGCTAAGCAGTTTGCAGGCTGTGCTTCAAGGTCTCTGCAGGCTCTCTGGAAGTCTTTACCAGTGCCTCAGGAAAGGAAACTGGTTATATTTACCCCATCCTCAGGGTTTCTAAACAGCCCTGACTGGCTGGCCCATGACTGGTCTTTCTGTGGCTGCCTTTGAGCGATGGTCATGGGTTAATCGATTTGAAGATCTAGGGATGTACCTCTGGCATCTCATTTGACAAGGAAGAGAGCCCAGGCAATGGAGATGTGGCTGGCCTAAGGTGACTTGGTGACTTGGGGCTAGTCTTCATGCCTTCTGATTCACCAGGTTTTTAGAACGAGTCAATTAGAAATCTCGGCACTTTAGCTTGCATCATTGTCTTAAGGTATGGCATATGCAGAGACCCCAAAGCTGGTGGAGATTTCCCAAAGGGCTTGCTTTTGAAGGCAGGGAGACCACTGGGCAGCGGGCACTTGAAAAGCTGGAAAGTACAAGCCCATCATTGTTGTTAGGCACATAACAGAGGAGAAATTGCTCTGGGTGATCCCTGTTGTATGAATAATGAGAAGAAATTAAGCACAGGCCATGTTTCCTGACACTGACGCATTAGAACACGGAGTTACTTTCTACAGGAAATTGGAACAGGGATCCCTTGAAATTGAATTTGTGGCTGTGAATAGCAAACCTGCACCAGCACTATGTGTCCTAATGCAAGTCAAGTAAGCAGCTTCCTGGGTAAGAGTTAAGTATGTGAGGGGGACAGGTTAATGTTGAGGCCGATGTGGCACAAGTTAATAAATTGCCTCTCCCACATATTGTCTGTGAAGACGCCGAAGAGTAATTTGCTTCCTGTGGAGCTGCTGCAGAATTCGCATACCTATTTTATTAGATTTTGGCCCAATGCATTTGTTCCTTCTCATTGGTTTTGCCGGTAATGATTACCCTCCCCCTTTCTTCTCTCCATGGCTCTCTCTCAGTTTTAATTGTTTGCAGTAGCCGCAGACACTTAACATTTTAGAAAACAAGTGTTTTAAAAGTAAGAACATTCTGGACCAGAGCCCTTCTGAGTTTCTGGAGAGAGATAATCAAGGAGTGCTAGCAGCCTCTGAGGTTAGGAGAAGGTGAGGGTGCCCTTCATCACGTATGCCACAAGTGCTGGCTCTTGGGACATCCATCTTGGGGTTTGGCCATGCCCAGAAATCTGGGGTGAGGGTGTGCATCGTGCCTTTTGCTGAAGGTAGGGAGGCCAATGGGAAGAAAGAACACTGATAAGGTAGCCACGTCTTAACGAGGCTCTGTCATTGGCCCGGCATGGAGAACTGGCTCACTCAAGGCCTGTTACACCGTTCCTCAGCCAGGTGATTCTCAAATGGAAAGTTGTTTTATTGGGAGGCACCGGAAATGACTGGGCAGGTTGCGTAAACTATGAGAATCTTTTGGGAGCCCTTAATGCACTGGAAAGGATTTTGGGCACATTTCAGGAAGCAGGGGACTCCCTTAGAAGGAACAGCACAACTTCATAGTCCTGATCACCAAGGAGAACCAAAGAATGTGCTAAGCACGGCCTTCGTGTCTTCTCCCACGCAAGCTCCCAGGGTACCCTCGGTTACTGTTTCTAGCTGTTCTCTCCTGATAAATGTCATCATAGCAGCTACCCCAAACCCAGCTTTGCAGAGAGATGATGTCATTCAAAGAGATGGAGAGAGATGGGATGTCCAAACCAAGGTTGCAGCCTTGGCACACCATTGAGCAGATGTTGCTGTTTTTCCCTTAAACAATTAAAATAGCCTCCCTGGGCACCCCTGGGAGGAGTGGGCTGGGAAGGTGGTTTGGGTAGAGCTTGGAATGAGATGCCTAGTGATGGCTGCACCTCGGCTCTGAGTGCCTTTTGTTGGTCTGATCACCAGTTCCTAGGAATACCAAGCATTGCCCTTGGTGCGTAGGGAGAGGTGCACACTGATGCCAGGTGGGGTGGGCAGTGGTTCTGGCAGTGGGTGATTGCTAGTATGTTGTGTCAGCCGCTAGGTTAACTGTAAACATGGAGCTTCAGTTATTTCTTCCACATCTCTCCCAGTGGAAGCATGTAAGTTAGGAGTTAGGAGAAGACAAAGGCCCCTTTATCAGGGACACATGTTGGGACTCAGGGTCCTACCATCCCCTTGTTGTTTTTATCATCCTCTCCTTGGGGAAACTGGGTCTCTGTGTATTGTCGCGTCATACCAAAATATCTAAGTGGAGAGCTACCGAAGGGTTGGGACTTAGAAAATTAACCTTGTAAGGGTTTGTTTACGTACAAGAAGATGCACCCACTCTCAGAATACTTGGTCTCGGTTTGACAGTATATACGCTTGTGTAACTGTCAGCACACCATCTGCTCTGGTCCCGAGTGTCTCTGGTGTCCTTTGTCAGGCAGTCTTCCTTTCAGCACCAGCTCCAGGAACACACAGCTGTTGTAGTATTTTCCATAAATGGACCAGCCAACATGTAGTTCTTCCTTCTCCTCTCCCTCCCCCACTCCTTCCTCCCTTCTTTCCCCCCTCCCACTTCACACCCTTCTCAGCTCCTTCCCATCTTCTAGACAGGGTATGGCTGTTAGCCCAAGCTGGCTTGGAGCTCACTGTATAGTACAGAAAGCTTTGAATTTATCGTAGTCTTCCTGACTCATCTTCCAAGTGCTGGGACCATGTCCATGAGCCACCATGCCCATGAGCCGCCATGCCCATAGCTGCCAAGCCCATGAGCCACCAAGCCTATGAGCCACCATGCCCATAGCCGCCATGCCCATAGCTGCCAAGCCCATGAGCCACCAAGCCTATGAGCCGCCATGCCCATGAGCTGCCATGCCCATGAGCCGCCATGCCCATGAGCCGCCATGCCCATAGCTGCCAAGCCCATGAGCCGCCAAGCCTATGAGCCACCATGCCCATAGCCGCCATGCCCATGAGCCACCATGCCCATGAGCCACCAAGCCTATGAGCCGCCATGCCCATGAGCAGCCATGCCCATAGCCACCATGCCCATAGCCGCCATGCCCATGAGCCACCATGCCCATAGCCGCCATGCCCATGAGCCGCCATGCCCATA